>KK351212.1:418837-428921 GCA_000671755.1 Glossina brevipalpis
GGCATATTTATCCACGCGGCTTAGCTGACCACTTTATGTACTATTATAGTAAAACGATTTGACTACTGATTTTATTATAATTTAAATCTAATAATAATAATAATTTGAATATAGAGTCTAATTATGAGTTGTAACGATCAATAATAGAATGCCAGATAAAATGCTTGAAGTATGACGATTAAGTTAGATAAAGTTTGACGTGTTAAAGATCCACCACCAGGAAATAAGAGAAAGGCAAATAGTATTGTTGTTAAGACTTGCTATGCAACTTGATCATATTATGTTATCAAGATTTCGTGCTTTTCACATTTAGATTTGAATAGAACTCAGTTCCGACTTGCCACAATATTCCCTTCCTAGCTAGGACGTCTACAAGTAGCGATCAAAAAAAATTACACGGCAATTAAATCTAGCTATGATGGCAGTTGGCTTGACTTGATTTGATGTAGCACTTCTAGTAACTATTGATTTTTCCGCTCTATATCTCGGTTTAAGACGATTAATTAATATTTTTTATAGACTTGTGCCACTAACTTCGGCGTTTCAATATTCGGCGAATCTCTCCAAAATTGTTTATAATTCCAGAAAGTAAAAAGAAATTATACTGCAAATCCAGCACTATTCCAGAACCATCAGAGCAATCATAACAAAGAAAGTTTGTAGTGTTACAAGGGAATCTATACCTACTATGTCTTTCATGTTGGTTCATGTTCTACTGATAAAATGATGACCGAAACATTCATTTGGCCAGAAGTACAACGAGGATGCAAGTCATAGTGTATTAAGTATCAAAAAGCAAAAATTAATTGCTATACTTCTTGAGGCCAAGAACCTTACCCATTATCAGGTTTAAGGTTGAATGCAACTCAGTTCCGAGTTGCCACATCTATATAAATAAAAAATTTTAATGTTCGTGCGTTCAAAATCTTAATTCTTTTAAAGTTCCTCATCAAAATCCGGACCAGACTGTTGCTCGTTGTTGGATGCATTAGTTTCTTAGGGGTCGTGTGAGGATTTTCTGAGCTACAAATTTAATTGTTTTACTTGTGTACGAAGTTACTCAGAGGGAAATGCGCTTAATCGGCATTAACTTGGGTAATGAGTTTTTACACTTATAATGCGTTCTTCTTTTGTATAGCGCTCCATTTTTTAATAATCAGAGCAATCATTGGTGACAGCTGTCAAATTTCAGAGTTGCCAGAGTTGCATCAAAAAAAAAATTCCCAAATTTTTATAGTGGACTCTTATTGAGGCATCCTTTATTTAACAAGTGATATTACACGATCATAACCTTTCAATTTCTTTTATTTTGACAAATTGAACTTTTCAATAAAAAAACCAATGCAACTTGAATGATTTTGCAAAATAAGAGTTTATCAAAATTTTAATCGTAAATCTCTGAAACTGATTCATTTTAACAAAGGCCACATAAAAGTGACAAAATCTTGTTATTTACAGCTCCCTTAGTATTCTCCTGTTTCCAGAAAAGTATAATTAAGACATACATCACAGTATTTTTACATTTTTCATATTAAATTGAAAGTTAAAAGTTATTGCTCTGTATCTGTTCTAATTTGTAAAATAAATTGTAACCTAAAAAAAAAGACTCGAAAACTCATATATGGAATGAAGTGCTCTTTCCGACTTATCAGACTATGTTCACTTGATGTACTTTTTTTTTTTTTTTTTTTACTTTTAATCAAATTTTCAAATAAAGTTAACTTTCATTTTATTTCTCAATCAGTAAATTTAAAGTGTAACATAAAGTTTTGCTTTCGACCAGTGGGTGTTTGCATATAATTTTCTATATCATATTCCAAGACATGGCCTGTCATTTATGATAATTTACTTGTCATTTACAATTGCAGTGCTCTTGTTTTTTGCTTTATTTATATTTGTACATGCAAATAACCTTTAGTTAATATACATTCATGTATCTAACCATAAAATCATCAGTTCGTTTGTAACATTTTGATGAAATGATATTTTCAAGTTGACTCTTCTTAAAGTTTTATTTGTTAGTTGCCTAGAAATAAAGATAAATAAAATAAATAATTAAAAATAAATTTGAAAATGAAAGTAATAATACCAATAGCCACGCCCCATTACGCCCTAAGAATTAGAACTCAAAAAATATTCGGAATATTTTAATGCAGAGTAGGAGTGTAGAGCATCAGTAATCTGCCAAGATATAACAACTAAGTGTTGTAATAATTCATAAACAGAAAAAAAATATCTCTCGATCTCGGCCCACTGATACGTAGCAGGTAAGCAAGATTCGCCCTGGGAGGTGTATATGCATATATATCGTTCTTATTTATTTTAATTTTTTTTTTTTACAATTTAGTTGGATGCTGTTAGAAGACAAGTTATCTGCTCTCACTAATATTAAAATAGAAACACGTAACATGAAAGTTGTTGTCATAATTTCAAAGTTTTTTTTTTATCTTTTTTCTTTTTTTTTTGCAAACGCATTAAACTTCATGCAAGCGTGAAACAAGTTTAATTTAGTTATAAAAAATTTTTCTTTCCATTTTACTTTTATATTTAATAATAAAATGTTAACAAGAATTCATTATAAAGTAACATGCATGAAAACTCTTTGCACGTGTATTTTATATATATATATATATATATAAAAAAAAAAAAAAAAAGAAAAAAACATGTTCCATATACACGCACAGTAAGAGGACTTCAGCATGTTGCAAGTAATCGTGAAAGTCAAAGAAAACAAAACAAAAGGTTGTGTAGCAAACTTTTTTTTTTTCTGTTGTTTTGTATATTTGCGTATTTTCTCAACTCTATAGATTAAGAAGCAAGCATTCAGCAACGAAAGGATAAGTTTTGATAAACTTTTGCATTAAATAAAAAAAAAAAAAAATTATCCAAAGCGTATTCTATTCCTTCAATTCTAAATTGCTTCAGATTGTTGTTGTTGTTCCAGTTATGTCATCATGACAGTTGTTCAGCAATCATCGCATATTAAATGCATTCGCTTGTTAAGTTATGGTATGCAACGGTATGCAACATCTATCCATCCTAGCACTGCTTACAATTTCGATGACTTGTGTTGTATAAATAAAGTTTATTGTTTTTATATTTATTTATCTCATAATCTATATGGAAACTTTAAGAAAATCTTCAACTAATCAACTTACGTTTTCAACACTTTTGTGTTATTTAAGAATTTTGCAAATGAAACTCTTTCAACTTTCCTTTATGCTTTCATTAAATAATTAAAACGAAAAATGTGTTTAAAAAATACGAGAATTTTAAAAACTAAACATTACCTTAATTAACTATTTGCAAATTTTTTAATAAAAATCGAAATAATATTCCAATGGAAGCATTATAAAATCTAAGGATAAAGATCGTATATCAACCTCAAGAAGTCAAGCAATTCCTTGTAATTACCAACCCTATGTAACTACAACGAATTGTTATCTAATTGCAAAAATGTGAAATTTTGAATGTATACGATGCTTACGATATTATATATGATAAAAACCATTCAATGATATATATAATGAGTCAAAGGAAAAACTTATAGCGTTCTTTTTTTAAATCTAAATAAAATCCTAGCGGAAGCATTATATAATCTAGGAATAAAGATCATAATATATCAACCTCAAGATGTCAAGCAATTAGTTATATTTACCAAGAACCAACGAGTACGATATTATATATGATAAACACCATTAGTGCTATGGTTTACTGAGTCAAAGAAAATTCTTATGACGTTTTTTCACGAAAAATCAAACAAGTTTTTCTTATACTTCAAATGGGTGTGCTAAAACCAAATAGATATAACATTTTAATCGATAACTTTTTACTGGTCTACAGCTAAAATTATTATGCTATCGTCATAGAATTTCTGTATACCTTTTGTAATCAGCCTCACGCTATTAAGAGAGTTTTGTAGATTATGGAACAAATAATAGTAGGATGAGGCAAAATTCCGGTTGCAAGATGGACGCATCCAAACTTTTCAGTCAAGCTCTCGCCGTTAATTCAAATTTGGACCAAATACATAGCGTACCGCAGAGCAAGAGCTAGACATATCTTTAGAAAATGGCTGCGGTTTTACCATTTTTTTTAGTATTTTGAAAAAGTCAATCTTCTTGTAAACTTTCCAATATATGTCCTCCTCCTTTCAACAACCTTCCTAAATATTAAATATTAACATTCCTTCTATACTGAAAAAATTATGAAAAACACTCTTTCTCTTAGGCTTTTACAATGATATTATGACTTAAGAAAATTTCACAAACAAGCGAATTAAATGAGAGTCAAATAGAAGACGATCGGAGATGTGCAGAGGATGCCTCAAAAGTTCGCCAAACTTTTAATTTTTAACGATCCTTTAAAGATGTGTGTGCCAGAAGATGAAATCTTCATTATTTTTTTTAATGACCAGTCACTCGGAGAATGTCTTTTATACATCTGTAACTAGACAGAAAGAAATAGCGAAAGCAGAATAAGAGCTGACCATAGTTTGGAAGGTGTATGCCCGATCTATAAATGTCGTGCTGTTATCGTTCGAGAACTCTCTGTAGCTGCGTTAATCAATCACTAATTCACTATATTCGCTGTTCTCTTTCCTCCTAAATATCTTCTTCTTTACTTACTTATCTTCTCCTCTTGTCTAGGATGTATAAGAAGAAGCATGACTGATCATATTTGCAGTCCAATTGCATCCGTATTTCTATCTCCTATTTTGATTGTATACTGTTTTACGACTCTACACGAAACATATGTGCTGCGCAAGCGAAAACCTAAGTATATATTAAATTTATCTCTTCTTCACTGTCGTATATGTGTTTGTATGTTATCTTTGCAAAGAAAATGTGAGAAATTTTAAGCCCTCATTCTTCAGTTGGAAATCTATGGAAAAAGTGTAGACTAAGTAGATATTTAAAGAAAAATGCAAAAAAAGTTATGTTACCTTTAGGGCGAATCCTTGATACCCTTGATCATCTCACTATCATCACCTCAGCTTAATATATTAGAATTTAAAAATGTGAGCGTGTTAGCTAATTGGTACTAGGTAGAATTCTTGCCAGCGTTAACAGATGTGTTTATTATATTTTACAGGTAAGAAGTAGGAATTTTTTTTTCCTTGATAGAGGGTCTACAAGTGCATGGCGCTCTCTTATTAGTATTATTACTGGAATTTTAAATGGTCCTCTCCCGTCCTTGTACAAAATTTCACATTGATATCTGCTAAGAACGATATGGTGACTAAGATAGCTACGGGCCCCGTTCGAATGGTTTACTGGTAGTAGCGTAAATGTCAAGTTTCAACTTTCTATCATAGTGCTTGCGACCATGACTGGGAGAATGAGAGACTATAGAGAGATGAGTAAAAAAAGTTATATTTATCTAGAATTTTACATCCGCGAAGGAAGCATGAAGTCTATAATGCTTGTTTCTTGGCGTTACAAGTGGAAAGACAAATCATTTATGGCTACATTCTACGTGGAGCGTTACCGAAACAAAAGCAGTAACCGACTGTGATTATTTCAAGTGTTTTTGTTATAGCGAATAAGGAAAATATGATAATTGCATGGGATCACACTGTGCTCATAACATAAACATATGGAAAAGCGAACCACCACTATACTCTCTGTTGCTACTTCTTCTTATAACACATGGTCAACGGTTAGTGGATTGAGATCCCCAAGGCTGCAGGTAGACAGAGTTTTTTTTTACTGTTTTTTTTTTTTTATCTACTAGTAAATGTGTTGTTGGTCGTGGTTTTACTATGAAATTGTCAATAATTTGATTTGGTTTACGAGCTATTACCACAGCAGCCGATGCCATCATCTCTTTTTTCTGTTGCTATTACTGCTGCTGTATGGACAAAACTAAAAGATCTTTTGTAAACGCCGTAACAAGGTTTTAAACTTGAAAAGCTTTTCTCGGTTTTTGGTAGCTGCAGGCTATTTCAACGTGATTGAACACACAAACAGATTAGAAGATATCGTATGTATGTAATGTACATACGTACTGCATATGTGTGTGTGTTTTTAACTCGTCGTCGATCGTCATTTCATATTAAGACGACGTACTATTTTCTTCTACTATACACAGTAAGTGAATAAAGTGCAGGTAGTTATTTTCTTGTCAGTTAAGTGCCGCTTTACATGTTTCTCTGGATCGCCATGTGAGTGAGGGTAAGTGCTGTGTGTATTAGAGATCACATCTTAATTTGAAAATTTATTACAGCTGTTTATTGTAATAACAACTTAACGATTATCTCAAATTTATTAGTTCGTGGCAGTTCGCCTTCTGTACGGGATTAGTTAGTAAGAAAATGAAATCGCTGTTTATGAAGCTGTAAAAAAAAAAAAAAGAAAAACACGGCGTGAACGAGATCACTTGGGTAGAATCATAAACTGCTTTCAACTGCGACTTAAAAGGTTTATTTTATTGATGCGTCTTTATATCGTTAGAGTATATTAAATTAGCGATTGGCGGTCGTAAAATTCTCATTTCACAGCAGCAACAGGCACGAGCACAAATAGTGTTTATTTTTTTTTTTTTTTTCGGAATACAAAACGAAACATTACTTTCAAATCAAACAAATATAAAAAAAAATCAATTATTTACTTAAAATTAGATTTCAAATAAATATTCGAGCAAATAGAATATTTACTCTACAAAATATGTTGTTTGGACTTTTGAATTTTTTTTTTGAAAATTATTTCAAAAAATTTTATTTATAAGAAATTGATTTAAGGGTTCACTTAAGGATACATTTTTCATTTTACTGGCTTTGTTATTCTAAGAAAAGCAATGAAAAGCGCTAACTTGCTTTATTGATTCTAAAGATAAAAAAATGCTGATAAGATTCTGGATTCTGTTAGCAGATCCAATAATTGTTTTTGGTTTCCTTCAAATTACTAATTTGCTAGTCAATCCTCTCAATTCTTTAAACAACAAATAGTTTTATTATAGGAAGTTTTTTTTTTTTTGCTTTCCGTCCAATTCGATGTGTTAACCGCTTAATTTGAGGGCAATACGTTTTAATAAGCACGCATTCAAAAACCACAATAAACACCTAATTAAGTTCATTTATGCAACTCCCACGTGATGAACATCATTATTAGGGTGTTAAAGGAAAATATATAAAAATTTCTGTAGAAAAGTTATGTATTTAGCATAAAACTAAACGAAACAAATTTTAATGACCGTAAATAAAATTAGCAAAAGTTAAGTCAAAAAACAGTAAAATAAAATGAACATTGTGGTCGGGCAAAGTCGACCGTTATGCAACATTCTCCATCTCGTCTAGTAAAATTCTTATTCCACTTTCGTAATCTAAAAAGTAGATGCTTTTTTTTGCTGTATATAGTTATAATTTTTATATCCCTTAGCTAATTCAAGGGAACTCAAATTGATGGCTATAAATTTATATTATTTTGGACTTCTATTATAAAATACTAAAAATGAGGGCTTGTCGATATACAAAGGATTGTAAATTGTAAGGACGTTTACTTAAGAAAAGGTTCACAAAATCTGTCTGATCTGGTACGAACTTTTCATGTTCATATAGATTGCCAAACAGACCTGTTTTTTAATGATTTTGCAATCAAATTTTGCAGAACGAAACATATCACGGTATCATATTTCATTAAAAGGAGTATCCAAAATTACGATCTGAAAATTCCAAAGTGACATTGGCAGATGGATAGGCATGCGTTGCTCGAATCTGAAAATGATTTTGATTGGTGTAATAAATGTTGAGTCCACCTCAAGTTACTTCTGAATATTGTATACATCCGCGCATAGTTTTACCATAAATCGTGTAGGGTATACAAAGAATGACTTATGATGAGAATAATTTTTATACCGCTCCTTTTATTACAGTACATAGAGGCGAGGTGCATAAATGTTCTATTAAAATAGACTCTAATCATCTAATTTGCATCATTTTACGCTCCTTTACAATTTTACATCGGATTAGCATGCACATATTGACCATCATTTTTTGGAATAATTGCTTGAATCTCCTGAATATGGTGTTTAAAAACAATCTTCTCTGCATAGGGTTCAAATCGTTACTGAGTCATTCCACTTGAGAGTTAATAACAAGAATTACTTCCGCTCAAGCATAAGTAAAATGTGGGAGTTGCCGAGCTTTGTTTTTTTTTTTTTTGCTTAATGAGAGAGCCAGAAACAATAGCTTTGTCCACAGCAGAACTACATCCTTATTTGCTTTGCAAGTACATGTATAAGTAAAGTTCGCTCACGATTGAAAAGAAGGAAAATGTTCTCATTGTACTCTTTCCTTAGTACAAAAAAAGCTTGAAATTGTTGTTTTTTTTTTTTGTAGTTTGGCCGTCATCTGGCAAATAACCCAATCGCTTCATATATCTTTCACTAGATTACCACATTATCGGGAAGAGTACACTTTGTCTAATAATTTGCTATGATGGTCTCTGCCCTTTGCCTTTAGAAATTCAAATATTATAAAAGCAAAACGCAACGTTCCGTTTTCTCTGTAATTTCAGATATTTTAGTTGAAAAACCAAATTCGATTTTAAATCCATATAAGCACTGTTGGAAATACTTAGGATTACTGAACGGTTAAATCATATAGAAGTTCGCTCTAACAATGTTGGCTATGACCCCAACGTTCAATACTCAGAATAAGCTTTATGTCTATTTGGTCGTATTTTCATACCATTCCTCTATCTCGTCAGCAATTATCGAAATGACGATAACGCAAGATTTTTGAGGTTTGTGTCTTTGCTAAGAATTACAAGTTTTGTCGAAAAATATTACAAATTATACTTCTTGTAATATAAATATTCTTGCTAAATGCAGCGTTCAATGGGCAGTGATCGTAAAAAGGTTCCGATCAGATCCGTTTTCAACATCGTTCGTCTTTGCGGCAAAATAAGCCAACGTAGCAAATTGCCTCAAAATATTTCAAAAATTGCAACCACAAGATTGATGGACAGACAGGCAGACAAGTTTAAACTGTTTCAGGAAGTAATTATGAATCGATGAGTATAATAAAATCCATTTGAGAAGTGACAGTTTAGCTTTAGTAAAAATGGAGTACTACACAAGAGAGCAACGCGTTTTCATTATCGAACAAATAATGAAAGTTTGGCGGACTCAGTTCGCAAATATAATCTGAATACTAATTTAAACTCATCAACTTTGAATTGTCAAAATTGTCGCATTTGAGATTTAGAGAAAGCATATGCAACCACAGCGCATCACTGTTTAATGCGGATTTTGGGCTAAAGGCGTCATCGGGCTATACCTCTTTGATAATGCGGCTGGTCATGCAAAATGCTCATGGAAAATTTCGATAAAAGATTGTGTATGTTCCAGCAACCCCATCGAAGTCATTTGTACGATGCGATATTCCACACGTAACCCTACTCTATGTAGATTATGATTCAATAAAAAAATTACTCATATTGTGGTCTTGTGATTTGCTTCATACAGCGGTTAACCACTAATCCAGTGTTCTTTACATTCCGTTGCTTAACAGAAAAGAGAAGCGTTGAAAATCGATCAAATAATATCGGTAGCAAGTTTTTCTGTCAGTGAGTGTTTTATCATAGTTGCGTAGAATGCGGTCAGTGGTTAGTCATGTATAGTGTATAGTGTATAAATGAAAAGCAGATTAATATATTAAAACTAAATAATAATTCATTAAATTTTATGTTATGACATTGGTGTTCGTACGTAATAATAGACAATATTAGTGTATGAAGATGTAAATTGTTACAAAAAGAACAAAAAAAAATAAGTAAGAAAATTATACTCAGCTGTGCCGAATCTTTTATACTCACCACCCACCAAGACTAAAAGATCATTTATCATTTTCATAGGTGGGCATAGCAGATTTTTTTCTATTTTTATGGAATACTATGGAATATGTTATTATGTAGTGTGTGAATAGGCATCGCCTGGAATCGATTTGGTCCATTTTCAATACGAACGTATTTCAATGCTTTTGCTCAATTCCATCCAGATAACGTAAAATTTCGCGACTGGAAAAATGGTTAAAATGCCCAAAATTTACACAGATGACAGGTGAACAGACGAATACATCTAG
>KK351212.1:435902-446479 GCA_000671755.1 Glossina brevipalpis
GTTTACAATGTTAATGAAGAACAATCTTGAAGACACAAGGTCTGGTAATATGAAATTCATCGTATGTTTAGATTTAACGAACCGAACCTTATCATACGTGTACGAATTAAGTTACGAATAAAAATTAAATTTTTGATGTTCAAGTAAATCGATAAAATGTTATTAAAAATGTTGAATAAGTACAATGAGATCATATCGTACTTTTTATTTATTGTATCTCCGATCGGAGCTTGTAATCTGACTTGGGAGTTTCTGTATGTATTGGCACCTTGGGAACAAAAGCTAACCTTACAGTTCTATTGTGGCATTTAATTTCTGATTATGTTGTCTTGTGATCTAGTCTGAGGGAAACTCCCAAATTTGGTATTCCAGCTCAAATCTCAAGGGAAAACTCTGTAAACTCATTGTTATACTAAAACAGGGTTGTTAGTTACCACAAATTGAAGTGTAAAGAAAGAACAAATATTCGACGCTATAAAATGAAGCAAAATTCAAGGTAAATTATTAATATATAATTTAATTATAATAATTTAATATATTAACAAATTAATATATTGTTATAGAACCACCATTTATATTTTCCCTTTAAACAAATTCCGTATCGGTAGATTGCGAAAAGACTCGACTTTATTTCATAATATCAACGGTTTTTAAAATTAGTTTAAGGAACTTAGCTCTCTAATGTATATGTACGACTGTCAAAGTACAACTATCAGTGCAGAGCAATCAGTATCTATACATAGTCTATTACAACTGAGTCTTACGAGTGTACGTTACGACTGACTTCTGAGTTCTTATTATGTCTGACTTCTCACGAATCTTTATCTCGAGTGACTTCGTGCGACTGACTTCTTACGAGTCTTTATTACGATTGACTTCCTGCGACTAGCTGCTTACGAGTGCTTATTACGACTGACTTCCTGCGACTGCTCTTTCCGAAAGCGATATGCTTCGCTTATAAACCTTACAAATATCACAAACGTTGCATCGCTTCCTGCGATACCTGTTAATCTCCTTCGCTGCTGAATTTATCAGGGTAGTTTGATTAAACCTTACGAACACCATAAACGAAGCGTCCCATTCTGCAATAGCTATTAATCTTCTTTGTAACTGAAGTTCCCGGCGCAGTATCATTAATCGCATTAACTGTTAAATTTTGAGCGGGATTTCTGTGTCAGTCTTTGCTTTTGTTGACTATGCAAATGAGCTTTTTTATAACCGCGGCAGTTAACGTACTAGAAGAAACTTCCTCTGTCATAGATTTTGTCAAATTTATTGTAGTCGCATTTCAGCAGTTTTTTTTTTGTTTTGATTTTCGCAACAATATTATTTGTATATAGATCGTCAAAAATATATCAAAGCAGCTCTCCAAAGCAAAATCGTTTATTTCTCGAATTCCAATTAGAAAAAAACTTTCCTGAATTTCATGAGGTTTCTAAATTCTTCATGATATGCTATAGCAAGGTCTTGGAAAATCTAAAATATATAAATAATTTGAAGAACGAATCTTTAAGCTGAAATGGGTCGTTCTTATCTCTCAATTATTTGAACAATTTTTTATTATTGAGATTGATAATTAAATAAGATTTTTATACACATCTGCTTTGTGCTCACTTTCCAGAAAATCATATAAAAATATTGCAATTATTTTTTCTTCCATCTTTTTCACATTTTTCGTTCATGTTTTTTTAAATGTTTACAAGTTTTCTTTTTATTTTCTTTCTTTACTCTGTTATTATAACATATGCGTAGTGAACTGCCCTAGAGCACATCAAAGAGTTGAGAGGTTTTTTTAACTCTCCACAGTAATGAGTTTATGTCAGAATATGAAAATGAGACGAAACGTCATATTATGCGTTTAACAGAAACATCTGATTAATGATGTGTCAATTAAGTTGCTAAGAATAAGGCTACTCTCACTTGGTTGCAACAAGGACAAAGGACGCCGAGAGCTAAAGTTTCCTTAGAGTATTGTGTATTTTCATTACTATAACGTTGATATGCTTGTCAGGTGTCAGCCTAGAATTAATCTTGAATCCAAGATTTTCATTGTAGCTATTCGCGCTCCTGCCATCCAAACATTTGACAGAAAGCTATTATCAAACTTGGTGGGTAATATGACGATAGCTATTGTGTGCAATCGGGTCGAGATCTATATTAATCCAATCAGCTATGTCATCTGCATGTCCATGAGGACGAGAGAAATAGATTTGAGCAGCATCAACGTATAATTAAGTATTACAGTTTTGATAACAAGCTGGTTGCTTCATTCTTCCGGTCGCAAAAATTCAGATATGGACTTCAAATTTGGCAGAAATATTGGAAGCTGGTATTGAAAATGGGATAAATCGGTCAAAGGACAGGCGTGAAACTGAAAGTTTATGAATTTTTGCTGCAAATTCTTGCAAGTTAGGTGCCATTAACTACTTTTGATGGAGTGGTGAGATTACGTTTCCATCCCAAAATCCGCACGAACTTATGACAGATTGTGAGTGTACTAGTTCTTCAACAATTTCTGGTGAATTCTTTGAATTTTAAAAGCGAGAATTTTATCGAGCTACTAACAGCGTTAACAGCGTAATTGCTAAACCTGTTCTTTTTTTAATTGTTGGCAACCCTTTACTTCAGAAATTACGGAAAATTCAAGTCTTGCATTCATTATATTTCTTTACTCCTTGTTCAAGTTATTGAAAACAAAAGTATCTTAAGTGAGATCCTTAATACAAATTTTTTCGTTAAGTGCCTTACATTCCTACTCGTTACGTTACATTCTAACTCGTTTCAAAAATTTAAGAATTTATTTCCTTAGACCATTGTCTTCTTCAAATGTTATTTCACCTTATTTTCTAGAAGATAATAAATGTTTAATAAAATTCATTATTAAATTCATAAATAGTAGAAACAAACAAAATTTCATCGTATTACCGTACATTCTATTAAAATGCTTCTTTACTTACCTTCTAGAGAAACTATTGTGCATACTTACAGACGCATATAAACTTGCATTTGAGAGTGCACATAAAACAATCACATATAGCAGATTGAAACATAATTTCAGTTATGTTATGGTCTGAAATGCCCTCACTCTGTTGTTACTGTTAAGCATGTACTTATTTCATTTTTAGAGCTTTGAATACTGACTGTTCTCATATAACAGTTTTGTATCGATGCATTCATTCTTATTAGTGTTTGAATCTTCCAGAAGGAAAACAAAAAGAAAAACTTTTAAAGTTTATTAGAAAATTTATTACTTAAGCATTCTATTCAACATAGAAAATTTCAAGTTAAATATTTACCTGAAGAACATGCGTTTTGCAAAGTCCATAGGTTCACTATTGATCTCTGTTTTAGATATTGAAACATATGCACGTTCATGTTTATAAGACGCTCTTAGGTGTAACACCAAAATATATGACATTCTTATCATTCCGCCAACTCAGGTAAAACTTGAAATACTAAGAAATACATGAAAAAAAACCTTGACTCACCCGACAAAAATATGTAGAATGACAGTTAAGTAGTGCCTTGAAGAAAAAGTATGTGGCGTTAGCCCAAACACTGATCTAATCACAAGCCCTTGGCAGGTCTGAAAAAAAGCTCGTAATGTTCATGGTGAGGATGCTTTACAAGACCTAGCAGCACTCAATTGGTTCACTTGTGTCTGATCTGAAAATATCGATGTTAGAAAATGGTCGCTAAAATTCTACAAAAAATTGAAGAACTCTTGTACGTTTCATTCTATGGCGTCGCTACAGAATTAAACAGTAACGAAACAAGAGTTTTCAAACATTCAGCTAAGACGGGAATATGAAAACAAGCTCGACATTTGGTGAACTACAAGAACGTGGAACAGTGGAAAATGTAGTGGACCAAATTTCTATTTAGAAATTGTTGTTAAAACTAAAATTTGCTGTTAAAGCCAAATTGTTATTAAACTAAATTGACTTATTTTTAAGGAAATTGAAAATGGGCGTTGAAAAGTGGACTACACGTGACAATAATTGGAAAAGAAGTTCATGACTGCAGATGAATGACGCCGCAGAAACGCTCAAAGTCTAAGTTAACACCAGGGCAGGTAATGCTATCTGCTTGGTGGAGTTAAGAGGAAATTGTGAATTACGAGTTACCCCTAATTCGGTACTCGATAAATTCTACTCTCCACAGATCATAGTTAACGCGATTAAAGTGAATAACTAAAGTCAAGCGTCTAAAATAGATCAGTCTTCTATCACGTTAACGACGAACCCGGCACAGTTTTGGTGACACAGAAAAACTTGAGATAGTTTAGCTAGAAGTTTCAATCTATCTTCCACCCAGAACGAACCTAGCCCAGACCAGACCAATTGCCATTTGTTTTGCTGCTTGTATGTTCTTTTTAATATCGTAAAGTTCATTTCAAAGCAGAATTGTGAAAATCATTCGGTTCACATTCGTCTTTTGCTCAGAAATACTTAGTAATATTCTAAAATGATGGCATAAGGATTCTGCCAGAGAAATTAGAAAAAATTACCGATCAAAATGACATTTATTTGGATTAATAAAGTCCATTTATAATATAAGAAAAATATGTTTGAATTTTAATGTAAAAACGCTACAAACTTTTTCTTTAAAATATATCCATATATATCCATATATTTTTTGTTTAATAATCGTTTGTTTAAAACAAAGAAAAAAAAAGTGTTTCCAGTTTCGCTCTATTGACACCTGGCTGTTAGTTGGCTACTGATTACTTCGCACAACACTCATAGTAAGTTTTTCTTCCAATTTTTTTCACTGCAACGTATTGGTTGATTGTAAATGTCTTTAACTTACAAATAAGCGAGCGAAGCATATAATTTTAACAATAATGAATAAACTGAACGTATGTTTATGTTCTGGCCAATTAGTCGGTTGCAAATATGGCAAGCAAACGTCTGCGAATGACTAAGTAACAATAAACTTCAATAGTCTGGTATACAACAAAAAAAAAAAATAAATAAATGGTTAAGAGCGTTTCTGCTGATAGGTTGGAAATGAATTTGAAAACAAAAAACATAAGACAAAAAAAAGGTAAGAAGAAACAAAAGGCGAACGCGAACAAAGAGAGAAATGCCAAATAGTGATAGACAATCATGAGAATAGAAAGTAGTAAGAGGCCAAGGTGAAAAAGAAACGATTCTGTACGCAGTCATATGAAAATATTAACGGACTAACTGACCGCAAAGGCACCGTTCGAGAAAGTGTACTGTGAGCTGAAGAAAACTTAGAAAAAGATCATAGGCTTCTTAGAAGACACCATAAATATTTCAGAGAAACGAATATATTTTCCGTTTTATTTAAAAATTTGATTACGAAAAACTAAGTATTAGATAAATGTAATTTCGCTCGAATTCCGGCAAAAAACAAGTATGGAAATAGATAAAAAAACAAAGAAAGGTTTGGAGGATGAGCAGCTAGTTACTGCGAGCGATACATCAGTGCTTTTTTTCCGTGGCGGAGATATCAAGGGAATTCAAGATCTTAGTAAAGATCAGTAATATCACCAGAAAGGATATAATAGGCAATTTCTGATATGTACCTTTGTCGATGAACTGACATAGAATGAGAGCTGACGTTGCCTAGGCATATAAAAAAAATGGGTGGATTGTAAAGGAAAACTTTCATCGTGTACTATGTGTAGAGTTTTCAGATAATGAGTAAATCGGGGTCTGTAAGATACGAGTTGTCGCAATATCAACCCTTTTCACAAAAGTTGACAAATTCTGAGCCGCCAAATGTTAAGAAGAAGAAGTTTTCACGATTTTAGTTCGCCGATTTGTAAATCATTCAGCCGTAAATTTCAAAAATGGAATTCACACCTTGTTAAAGTCGTCAGTAGCGTGCATTGAGAACTTAAACTGGACATTATATGAAAACTAATTAAGAACGTAATCCTTAATTATTGATTTAAGAGCTTTTTATCTTCCTCCCACTTTTTTTTTTACGTTTTGTAAAGACCTAAGTTGTCAGAAACATATTTTATACAACGCATTGTCTCCACTTTAAGTAAAATCGTATCATTAATCATCTAATATCCTTTCATATCATAATTAATTAAAATAATTTTTCAAATTTTTGTGAATTATTGTTATAAAAAAAATGTATTATTCGTATTATTACTATTACATTTCGATTTTAATTCAGGTTTACGCGATTACTCTACAGTTTTAATCAAGAACGTCGAATAATAAATTTCCATTCACGGTGAGTTGAACTCCGTTAATCTAAACGAAATGCTGGTGTAATAGATTGGATGCTTGAATATTTTTGTGCCTCACATTGCTTGTGGAAATGGAATTTCAAGTTTATGCCGGCATATACCGATTTATGTGTAACGCAATGTAACGACGAGTTCAAAAGATTATGGACATCTGCGACGGATAACGAAAGAATGCGGTGGGTAACGCTGGACTTCAAATAAAATTCATTTTATACAATTTTTGGTTTTTCTTTTTTGTTGTCAAGACCTTTTGAAATTTAATTACAGACGCATTAAGATGAATGCTCCCTTTTCTAAGGAAAAAAAATGGATGATAAGAATAAATATGCCAATTTTACCACTTTTTTAAGGTACCACTTTTTTAGGGTACCACCTTTTTAGGGTATCACTTTTTAAGGTACCACTTTTTTAAGGTACCACTTTTTTAAGGTACCACTTTTTTATGGTATCACTTTTTTGGGGTACCACTTTTTTAAGGTACCACTTTTTTGGGTACTACTTTTTTAGGGTACCAATTTTTTTAGGTACCTAAAAAGTGTTAGTGGTAGGTAGCGTTATCCACCGCATTCTTTCGTTATCCGTCACAGATGCTTTTGATCATATATGAAGTCCATGTGGAAAGAATTCCATAATCTTTTGAACTCGTCGTTACATTGCGTCATATCGTTGTTTAGCACTAAAAGAGAAAGCGCTGCTTACTTAGGAGGTTTTTACATTTATGCTGAACACATAAATGTATAGGAATTGACACTTTTCACTATGATGTCCCCTACTTTGGATCATGTAGTTAGAATTTTCTGATAGCGTTTAGAACCCATTAAGATATATAAAAAAACTGGAGGGGTATTATTTCTTAAAAATTTTTTATAACGCGTCTTATACATTGTAATTTTTGTCAAACTACAAGAATAATTCTTTTTTTATATTTTTTTATAACATAAGACATGATTTAGATTTCAATTTATCTGTGTATTTTTCTATTTTTGTTTAGTTTTTGTAAGCATTTTGTTTATTTTTCCAACCTGCTTTATTATCAATTATCTTAGCAAAGACAAAAACCTCAAAAAATTTTGTCCTAACTCCACACCGATAAATTATTTGATGGCATATTTCGAACATTTTCAATTCTCAGTCGTTTGACTTCAGCTTCCCAGTTAAGATTTTAATTATTATCTTTTTCGATGAATTGTAAATTAATGCAATAAAAAGAAGAAACTTTAAACTGGAATTTTTTTGGTAAGATTCTCTAGTAAAATGTATAAGATTTTCGTTATTGATACATAAACACATACACACACTATAATTTTTAACAATGATTTGTTGTCATAGATTATTTATAAACGTTTATTGTGTATTAACAAATATTTATCGAATTTTTCTTTTAATTTCTTTGTAAAATTTTAAAATATTTATTGTTTTGTTCGTCTGCAATTGATACAGAATAATTTTTTATTAACTTTTTAATTATACTTTTTAAAATCAAATATATTGGTTTTCTAAACGTGCCCTTCCCCTTCCTATCTATCTTAAAAATGATTACAAAATTATTTCTTTTCTAAATATATATATATTTTCATATACATTCTGTTGACTTAACATTTTTTTTTTTTTTTATAAAAATTGTCATAATTCTTATTAAAAAAAAAAAAAAAGATTCGACTACAATTCGTTTAGGTAACATGGCCTACCTACATAACCGCTGCTGCAACTAGTCGGTTCAAATCATTTCTGAGGCTTCGTCAAGTTTTAGAAATCGAAAAAATACTAAGACTAAAACATGAAAAATTAAATTATAGTTATAAGCAATTTAATAGAAGAAGAAAAAAGTAAAATAATAATAATTTAAACCGGCCAGGCCGACCAATAATATATTCTGCAGAATATACAGAATTGTTCAAGTTTTTTCGTCACAGGACACACCGATAATAGCGGTTTGGTACCTTTTAAACATAAATGTTATTTTGGAAGGAAAAGGACCCAAAACGCGAAGCGACCCGGTCCAAATTTACTAAAGTTCATTTCCTTATTCTTCTCATAAAATACCAAAAAATATTCCTTATTGCCACACAAGAGTTTAGTTTTCATAAGAACTCTTGTATAACAGGTGGGCGGAAAAGTTCGCAGGCTGACATTGAATTGGGCTTAAAATTGCTTCCGCATCCACCGTATTCTCCAGATCTGGCCCTCAGCGATGTTTTCCTGTTCTCAGACCTCAAGAAGATGCTCGCTGAACTGAAATTTCGTGCCGATGAAGAGATAATCGCCAAAACTGAAGCCTTTTTTGAAGCTAAAGACAAATCGTACTATAAAAATGGCATCGAAAAATTGTATGACCGCCATAATCGTTATATCGCCCTCGAAGGCAACTATATTGAATAATAACATCAAATTCTATTTTAAAAAAAACAAATTTTCTATCTTAGCTTACGAACTTTTCAACCCAACTGGTAGATTGCAATGCTACAGAAGATCTACATGGTTCATAATTAAATTTTTGTATCAAATTACTCTTATGTAACAATTTTTTTATTATTAGATGTTATATGAGAAGTAGCCGGCTGCTCCAACCTACTCTTAATATCTTTCGTCTTCAACACGAAAACGAATTAGTTCATCAAATTTTATCAAACACATAAATATTTGCGCAGACATCAGACACACAGTTAGAGACAGATAGAAAGAGAAAGAGAGGGCAAGAGAGAGATAGAGACAGTGATTCAGAACATCTTGATGAATTAGCATTAGCATAATAAAAGTTAACTAGCTTTGTCTCAGACCTTTCCGACTGTCGTAAACATTGCATAAACTTAATTTTCTTTTACCACAAGTTGTGCAGAATGTGAAGATTTATAAAAACAAATATGCCCAAGGAAACAACAAAACATTTATTATTAAAAAATTTACATTTTAAAAATTTACAAACCAGTTGGTTTAAGTTTTCTTAATATTTAAAAATTTATTTGATTTGCTTTGCGACATTTTTATTATAATTTTTTTTTTTAATGTCAACACAATTCTAAAACTTTTAATGACAATTATCCTAACCTAACGACGATTAAGCCACAAAACTTGATTTGGGCAAATAATTTATACGTAAACTGTAGATTTTCTGCAAGTGAAATTTTAAAATTTTTATTAAAAAATCCAAACCATTTATTTGATCTTCTCTAGTAGATGGTCAAAGGGATTTTCTGTTTTATTTTAAAAGGGAGAAACCACAGTAAAATATTTATAAAATAAAAAAAAAAAGGATTTTTTCTTTTGCTTAATAGACGCTTCGAACCCTTTAGAAAATGTAGAAACAAATTCATTATCCACAAAAAGAATTTTCCTTGAAATTTTAGGTTTTTCCGCAATATGTTTAGAACAGATTCCAAAACTTTAAACAAGTTTCTTCAAAAACGGTACACAGGATAACTCGAATAATTTTTATTTTTTGCTTTCGAATTTTTTCCAACATCTTTAGAATGACATTAGACATTAGTAAAATGCAGGTCGGATTTTTAATATGTTAATTTAAACATTTTTGATTAATAAAAGATCGTCCCTTTTAAGGTAAAAATTTGGCGCAAAATGAATGTTTTCTTTCAAATGCTTACTAATCACATAAAACTCAATATTTTCAATATCCGATCTGTGATTCACTAGATATAGTAGTGTAGCCTCGAAGTATTTTTTTTTTATATTCAAATTGTGACCATTTGCGCCGCGTGCTTTAAGCTTAACATGCCTTGTAAGAATAGCTCCAGTGTTGCCATTTTTTATATTTTTTTTAAATAATTGTCTTTTTAAATAAACGATGTCTCAAGAGAAGAGCGTACTATTTAAATTTTGTGCTATTTTTTCATGCAAGTGGCAACTCTGAAATCTGACAAATGTCACCTAGGAGTATTACGATTAGTTAAGCGCTACACAAAAGAAGACCGCTTTACCCAAATCAATACCTATGTTTCAAAAAACCTGATATTCACCGATGAAGCGCATTTCTATCTGAATGGCTTTGCAAATAAACAAAACTGTCGAATTTAGAGTTTATAAATTCCTCACATGATCCATCCATAATGAGCAAGTGTCTCACGTCTAACATTTTTGAAAACAAGGCTGAAATTGCTATGATTGTGAATAGAATTCCTTACAGGAAAATGATAACGGAGTTCTTGTGGCCTCAAGTAGACGGTATATTGGTTTCAGTAGGCCACGCATGATACAATCGATTTATTGCAGCAACGATTTCCTGACCAAATTATCTCACGAAATTCTGATATTAACTGGACACCAAGGTCATACGATTTAACCCTATACGATTTCCTTCTTTGGGGAAGATTTGCTGGGAGAAAAC
>KK351213.1:3604-25860 GCA_000671755.1 Glossina brevipalpis
CCACACTCTAACTTTCCCTCTTTCTCTCTCCCCCTCCCCTATCTCCCTCTCCACTATCTCACTCTCCCCCTCTCTCTCTCTCTCTCTCTCTCGTGCTTGGTAGTGTTTAATGAAAACTTACGTTAATTGAGCTGATTTGGTGATCGGTTTTGCATTTTTAAATGCCGCTGTCTGCAGTTTAACACAAGCCAGTTTTAATTTATTAATTTCACGCGATGCTTTAGCAAGTTGCTCCTTATAATGGTTACGGGATTTTTCCATAACAGCTATGCGTTCATTTTGTTTACGCTAAACAAGTAAGTAAATGAAATTTGATTTGATACTTGCTGCCTTCAGATTTTGATCAATCTTACCAAATCATTTAGAAAATCTGATAATTGATCGGCTGAAAGATGTGTACTTTGTAAATTGTTTAATTGTTTCGTCAATTCTTCAGTGCGTGATTTCATATTTTCATTTTCCTTCTCCAGACGTGTATTTTCAATTTGCATTTGTTTATCTTTGATTTCGAATAAATTATCTCTCTGTTGCATATCCAATTTTAATCGTTGCATTTCACTCTCTAATTGTTGGAATTTCTTTGTATATGTACTTTCTATTTCACGTTTAATCGAATCCACTACTTGAACCGAAGCACGATTTGTGACATTAGAGGCTTTTAGTTCGGCTTGAGCTTTTTCCAATTGTGTATTTAAATGTTCACATTTCGCCATCTTTGCATCTAAACGTGCTTGCATTAGTGCACGTTGTTGTTCCCAATGCTCTTCCATATCATGCATATAATTACGTTCCTTATAAGCCAGCGTACGTAAGAAAGTATCCATTTGTTGACGTTTCCATTCTTCTAATTCCTCTACTACTTTAATCGCTATATCTTCTGAATTAAACTCTTCCACTGGTTCAGTATTTATTGCGGTTGTATAGAAAGTTTTCTTAGTTTCTACTTCAACTTGTACGCCCATATCATTGGTCTGTTTAACTTGAATGTCGTTATCTGTTAAACGATTGTAAATAATTTCCTCTTCCTTTTCTGATATAGGTTCCCTGGGAAAATCTTCTATCGATTTAGCAGAGCATTCCTCTTTGTCATTGCAATAGCAAGCGGGTTCAGAGTTTGCCTTATGATATTTCGCAAGTAATTCCAATGATTTAAGTTGTCTCGACGTCAAAGAGAAATTATCATAAGGTATACGCTTACAACCAGGCATTTCCAGATTGCCTTGTTCTAAAGGTAATTCAAAATGTGTTACTGATCTTTCTTCACCACCTTTGCCGCCGCTACCGCCACCATGACAAATTTCATTTAAAGCCGCAATTTCATAATTATTTCTTTTTGCATGTGGCGTCAATAAATGAACACTAAATATAAAATCCACTGAAGGTTTACTTGATCTTGGGCTAAGAATTTTATGCAAGCGATCAAAATAGAATGTACCATTTTTTGTCCATAATCTATGCATACTGAAGTAGACATCGTCAGGTAAAAATTTCGAGAAATCAAATCTATAGTTAGCTATAGCTATATTCATGTAATAGAGATTAATTGGTATATAAAATATGCGTTGAAAATACATGCGTAAACTGCGCAATGAAGATTTGAACGTTAAAGAAATTTTCTCATTAACTGGATAACAATCGCTTGGCAATATTTGAATATCTATATGTGAATTACTGCCCAAGAAATCATAATAAAAGCTAAAAATGTTGCTTTCATATTGACACATACTACTTTGCTCTAATTCCAGCAATTTCATTACGTTTTTCACTTGTTTAAAGGTAAGGGTTACAGCGAAAATATCACAATCAACGTCAGGATTGTTACCGACTTGAATTAAACCAACTTGTTCTAGTAACTGAACATAAACATTACTTTGAGATTGCAACATTGAAGATGTCTCGGTTGCATGTGGTGAAACAACGAATTCACGATTTGATGTTCCAACGGCTGGAGTTAATTGCTTACGCTATAATTTCCAAAAATTTATTATTAATAATAGAATAGATGAGAGTAAAATTTGCAAAAAGTTGTATAAGTCATTACTTTTCCAAATAAAGATTCCAATTCTCCACTTTCCAAGATAGCTTTTTTAACAATCATTAGCATTATATAAATTTCAGGTTTAATTTGACGCCATTCTGCACTTAACCCCCCTAATTTATGCCAATGGAGTTTCATCTACAAAAATCAATTGAATTTTTTCATATTCATCACTCCACACTCCAAGCTGATAAAGAGCTAACTTACTGATATGTTTGTTAATTGAGAGAGAATCTGTACACCACGCATGGGTAATAGAAGGGATCCTATTGGTCTACGTGGTGAATTGTCTAAATGACCAGTTTTGAGAAAACATTCCAATTTCACCGGCCGATTATCGGTTTTCATTCTAAATGCGAAATAATTGAAAATCTCTTAAACATATTCCTTGGATTTTTTTTTTTTTTGGTTTTTAATTGATAAATGGTTTTTACCTTTTTATATCATCTAATTCACATTCCCATATACAATTACTATTGAATATTGTGGCGGTTTCACTAGATAACGAATGTCCTTCCACTTCGAATTTAACTCCATTTAAGGATGCATTTAATATTATACGACTTTTACGTTGTTCACCAATATCTCCCGTACCATCGCGAATATTAAAACCAATTCCTAAAAATAATCAAATTAAGACGTTTAATGAGAAGAAGAAGGCACTTTATTTATTTATACGCCTGCGCAGCTAACCTTCAACAATATGCAAAAATATGCAATAGGTATTCTCCTCGTCACTATCTGAAGAAGTATATGCATTCATAACTGCTATTATATTGAATTTATTGGGAATATATTGTTTTATTTATATTTTGTAAAAATATATTTATTTCTCTTCAAAGAAGCGGGCATCACAAATAAAATAACAAATAAATACAATAAAATAATAACTGTTCATTTTATCAAACCAGAGTTGTCAAAACTCTAAAATTTGTATCTTTTAAGTAGTATTGCCATAGTGAGAATTACAAACTTACTATGAATGATCGATTAGCGGGTAAAATCAATTGTATTTGAACTTACTGATCTAACTTTACCTAGATCTAGATCTGTTAGAAAAATTACTGCGGAATTCTTTAACGTTCTTTTCGTCGTTTTCCAATAGATGTCTTTAGCGGTATGCCATGGAGTAAGCTTGAACGTTTGTCAATATAACCCTATCGAAACATTAGCCGGTTTGTGTCCACATTATAAAGTAATTTACGATTTAAAATGTCAGTTCATAAGTCAAATCCATTCAATTTACAAGAAATTTTAAATTTCTGCTTCAATATAAATAAATCTGCGGCTGAGGCTCATCAAAATTTACTTTAAGATTTGTGTTAAGCGCAAGAAAAATTGGCCGGTTCATTGGGAAAGACTCAATCAGTCGTTGCAAAACGGCTGAGAGTCATAGGTATTATATATGTAAATAAGGAAATATAAGAAATAACGTACGACTTGAAATCAATAGATTGAGGTAATAATTGAACTGGGTGCACATGAAATGTTTGCTGAATGTGTCGATGTCTTTCCAAGTATATAATAATCAGAAAAATTAGGTAGTGCGTTGTTCACATCCGAGTCAGTACAGGTCTGACTAAAGTGAACCATAAGTCCACGGGGATTAGGTGCCCCAGTGAGGAAGCTCTTTGTACTATGTTGGCAACAAACTTAGAGAATGGCCTGCTGCCTCATCGCTGGGAACGGCCTTTCGGGGAGTTTCGTGGCTGGTTGCTGGTTGCTGGCAATTGAACTGGATTTGCCCTCCGACCAGAGGTTCCCTCTGGTACCCAAGGTGTTTGTTCTGGTACTTCAGGAGTTGAGGATCCCCCCTTGTGTGGATTGTTCCAAAGCCTGGAGGAAGGTGACTAAGGTCCTTGGAATTAGTCTGCACTTTAATGTGCCCTGGTGCAATGCCGTCAAGGTAATACCCAGGTAAAACAAATAAGGCTTCTGTGCTTGAGAACATATGCTTTAGAAAGCATACATGCATTGTGACTCATGGAGACTTTCCGTCCATACTTACACATCAAATATTTACAGTTCAAACACCATGTTCTACGCTTGCTGAAACAAGCCAGACGTAGTCTATTATAAGCGGCTATAACCGTCTATAACAGATAAATAAAAGATAGGCGATCTATATCGGAAGCAATTAATGCATTTGAGACGAGGGTTGACAGACAAACGGTCGTAATACTTCAAGAGATATGGTAAAGGGTATTTGCAACATGATAATGCTCGACCCCATGTTGGTCGAAAATACACATGGAAGGATTGAAATGTAACTTCCTGCCCCAACTGCCATATTCTCTCGATATTGCTCCGCCTGACTTCTATTTGCTTCGATTAATGTGACATGGCCTGACAGACCAAATCTTTCTTTCTTATAAGGAAGTCTCAAATTAGATTGATATATGGATCGTCTCAATAGGGAAGCAGTTTTTTCAATAAGGAATTAGTACGCTACCTGAAAGAAGGAGGAAAGCTGTGACCAGTAATGTACAATATTTTGAACAATAAATGTATAACCAGTATTTTACAATAAAGCTTCGGATGCCGAAAAAAAAACGCGAAAGCAAAGTTAGTTAAGTTTTATACTTAATACAAATCGAATATCTTTTTTTGATAGTTCACGATTTGCTACTTCATTATTGAGAAATTGAAAAAGTTTTCGTTCAGAGTGTGTAAATTTTCTTATGCTATTACTTTCACTAGGAATTTTGTATTAGGAATTTTATATATTTAACAGAAAAATTCTTATATGGATAATGTCAGACGAAACTAATCTTTCAATTATCTATTAAAGCAGTCTTATCGCGTGCTGAAGCTCGATATTAATTCGCGAATATTTTCATAAGTAATAGAAAGCAATATAGTAAAACAGCAACTTATCAACTTATTACTCTTTGTTTCGCTTTATAGAATATTTAAAACATTTTATTTTGAAAATAGAAACGGAAACGGAAACTTTAAAACTTAAATAAATAAAAATGCCATAATTAACTTCTTGACTACTCCAGCATTATAGCATCGTACAGTTATGTACTCGAAAATGCAATCGAATTATATTTAATTTACATCTATGGCGTTAACTCCTCGCCATTGATATCTTTTAAAAATCCACCGGAAATGCAGGTAAATGCCTTACAGTGTTTATATCTGTATTATTGACATGATGACCTTTTTGCCGACGATGAGTCTTTAGAGCGCTGCCCTGTATAAAACCCTCTCCACATATATCACATAAGTACGGCCTTTCCCCAGTATGGCGACGACGATGTATAACCAAATCATTCGATTGAGCGAATGCGCTGTCACAGAATGTGCATTTATAAGGTCTTTCACCGGTATGTGTACGCATGTGCGTAGTCAATTTATATGAGCGTATAAATGTTTTCGCACATATCGTACATTTGTACGGTCTTTCTCCAGTATGAGTGCGACGATGAGAAATTAAATCAGTGCGTCTAGCAAAAGCCAGTTCACATATGTCACATTTATAGGGACGTTCACCAGTATGACGCCGCATATGTATAGCTAAACAGGAGGCAGAAGACAAAGCTAAACCGCACAAAGCACATAAATGTTTTTGCTTCACTTTTGCCACAGTTTGTTTGCTAATATCTCTCTTAGAGGACTTATCTCTAACTACCGATAAAGGTTGACCACTAACTGGATTATGATATTTTTTCAAATGTGCATTATAACGATCTTTACGATTGTAGGTGCGATGACAATCAGGACATTTAAATAATTTCATCTCTTTTGAGGAATTTTGTTGCAACGGCAGAGGTAATGAAGACGATTTTATACCGCAATCTTCCGCCTGTTTATTAACATCTACTGCTACTTTAACAGCATGCTGTAATTCTTCATGTTTCTTTAGATTTTCTTGCCACATGAAACGAAATGAACACTTGTTACAAGTGTATTGTTTTTCGTTATTTAAACATTGACTGGCTTTATGATAGTCAAGTAATTTCTAGAAGGAAAAAAAAATGGCATTAAAACTACTCTTAGAAAGAAAATACATGAAATGTATTAAAAAATTTTCCATCAGTCTTACCTGAGAAACTGTTTTAAAAATACAAAATTCACATTTTAATGTAAGTGTTTCGTACGGATGGAATGAACGTTGATGTTGCGCTATTTTATATTTCCGTTTACATTGGAAATTGCAAATTTCACAAGTATATGAATTTTTCACCAATTGACCGGTCATCAACTCATCTTCTGCTTCCGTTTCAGAATTCCATTCCAAATGCAGCTCATATCCTCGTTCATTAGTTATCGAATAATTTTCTGAACTACCAGATAAAATGGAAGATGAATGCATTTCTTGGAAATGTTCAGATAAGTTTGCCATAGTTAAATAATTCCTATTACATATTTTGCATTCAATCACTTTGTCACCGTTAGGCCAACATGTCGAAGTAATAATGCTTTCCATACAATCAATATCAATAACGTTTAATCCATGTTCCTTAACGTGAGTACAAAGATTTTCCCGAGCATAAAACATTCGTGGGCATAATACGCAATAATGCAAATGCATATCTTTACTGTCGCCATGTAAACTCATATGACGTTTAAGATCGTATTTGTGCTCAAATTTGAGTTGACATAGGAAGCATTCATAACGTCGGTTCAGTTCACTCTGAGGGGTAATAAATTTAAAAAAACTACATTAGATCGCTTAGGAAGATAATTAGTTCACAAAGTTTACCTCATTTCCATTTTCGTGAGCGTGCATCATTGTAAAGTGAACTTTAAGATTATCTTTCCACATGAAACGCAAAGAACATTTACGACATTGATGCCGTTTATTAAGATTTTTACATTGTTGTTTGTAATGATGTTCCAAAATTTCGGATGACAAAAAACGGGCATTACATGTACAGCAAATGTGACGTGCCTCCTCCCAAGTATGTTCGCTTTCATGATGTTGAAATACTTTATATTTACGTGCAAAACTCAAATGCGGGCATATATCGCATTTATAATTTGCTTTTGTAATAATTTTCGATTTTTCATCATCATCTTCCGAATCGAGTTCAGTTTCTGAACTATCCAAACTTAACTCATAACCATTTTCATTTGTTATTGAATAAAAACGTTCTAATTTATATTTGTTGGTTAAATCAATACCAATTCGTGTCATTAACGTAGACTCTGCCATTATCTCTTCGTCAGGATAGAATTGTGCCGAAATGAAATCAACTACTTCCATTTCTTTACGCCTTTCAAAATCAATTGTGTATTGATGTTTTGCTAAATGATTGCGTAAATCCTGTATAGTTGTATGCTGCGAATAACAAATCATGCATTTGATCTGTTTATAACCATGAGGTCTACTTAAGTTCACATCAAAATTATTTACTTTTCGATTTAAATTCAATGTTATTGGGACACTGTTGGGATCATGGGTACGTATATGCGCTAATAAATGATCTTTACGATAAAATTTCCTTTCGCAATGTGGACAAGCGTATTTTTTCTCATCTGGACGATGTATAACCTTATGACGTTTTAAATCTTTTAGCCAAATAAATACTTTATCGCACTCATCACATTTTAATTTATTACCAAATTTATTTTGGTCACAAGGATTCGAATGCTAAAAATAAATAAGACTTCAAATTTAATAAAATATAAAGATTCTTTTTAAAAAGCGATCACAATTAAATACAAGTACAACAATTATATCATTTTAGTAGAGTAGAGTTATATTCGCCATATAAGTCAGTACAAGTCAGTGGATACAAATCTTATCGCGGTAGAGTTTTTTCATAAAATTGAAAAAAAAACACCCACAAAGCCGATAGTCTAAGCTGCTAGTGCTCTCATCTCTAGTTTAAAGAATTAATTTCATTAGTCTAGAGTATAATTATAAAAATAATAATATATTCGCCCTAAAGAATAGCACTAACATCGGCCAAATTCAAACTATAAAACATGAGAATTTTAATTTATTTTATTTGTAAACACACAGACACTTCCTTTGCGGTGGTTCTCGTCTAATTATCAGTTTTAAGCTAACATCTGCTATGAATGTAAAGTTATAGGCGTTTGACTATTAGCATAAGCGTAATTATGGGGGGAGAACACTTCCATTTATGACCAGTACTCGTCGTGAAGATTAAAGAAGATTACATTGTATTACAAATAAACGAATCACTTGTAATTATACCAACCGTCGAAAGTGAGTGCTATATCCATTTGTCATTTTGTTTGTAAAGTTCGAAAGGAGACGACTTCAGAGACCCCACAAAATTATATATATTTTCGATCAGCATCAGCAATTTAGTATCAGTTTAAGCCGGTCACGCCTACAACATAAAACAAGTCGAAAACACTTCTGTTTTCTGAGTGTTTTGCTCACTACTAATCATAGGCTTCACAATAAAAATTTCAATGATTTTTCGTAAAAACCAAAAAAAAAATCTGCCATGCTCACCTATTAAAATGTTTTTTTTATTTTTTTTTTTTACTTTTTTTAAAATAAAGATAGTAGGTGTGAAAGATATAAAAGTGCAGCTGATATCTTCATTTTTGCGGCCAGAACCAAGTCTATCATAGACATTACTCATTTAAACGGTTATATAGATAGACAGACGGACGGTTATATCGAGCATATACTCGTCTTCGTTGAAAAATTAGCAAACACAATTAAGTAGATAAACCTTAAGTAACAGTTAAGAGCACTTATGCCAAATATTAGTGCAGTTCAATTTCAATTTTTTTTTCGCCGAAACTTTTGAATTAAAGCTGATAGAGATAAACAAACTGAGCTCGGTTTGTACATATTCTTACGATTACCAAAAGCAAACTTTTTAAAAAATATTTGACCTATCATTCAAAGGATTCATCCATTTCGTTCTACTTAAAAAAAAAAAAAAAAATTGAAGATTTACATGATATTTTAAAAACATTGCTGGCAAGGCAGCTTGATCCTACAATTCTTTCGTCAAACCTCTCCTACATCTCACATAAACCTTTTTTTCGCATTGGGACAGATTTAGAAAAGTTAAAAAAAAAAATTCGAAAAAAATGTCACAGAAAAATTAGGAAACGTCATGACATCATTTTTTTAGTTGCCAGGATGTAA
Organism: Glossina brevipalpis; assembly: GCA_000671755.1. NCBI lineage: Eukaryota > Metazoa > Arthropoda > Insecta > Diptera > Glossinidae > Glossina > Glossina brevipalpis. Next base: position 12,736 of record KK351213.1, read on the forward strand.
CAATCTTACTTACCTTTATTTGCTTATGCTTCGCTAAGTTTCGGGGCCAGACAAAATCTAACGCACAAGTGTCGCACCGTAAACTTTGTTGTTGACGATATTCGTTCAAACAATTACGATATTGATGATGATCGAGAACTTCTTGACAAGCGAATTGCCCAGAACATATATCACAACGTAAAGGTAACGAGATTTCCGCATGGCTTGTCATTTGATGTTCAATTAAGGATTTTCTACGTCTAAAATCCATATGACAAACTAAACACTTATAAGTTTGGGAAGTCTCCTCCTCCCCTTCTATTTCACTTTCCGAGTCCATTAAATCGAGTTCTTTAGCATCTTTATTCAAAGCGCAATAGAAACGTGTTAATTGTTTCTTATTATAATCATTTGTTATGACATTTTTCAAAGCCGTTCGATCTAAATTTCCATTTTCCAATTTAATAAAAGTTTTTATGTAAAGAGAATTTTCAAAATCAATATCAGTTTCGCCATCTTGATGAACAGGCAAATGCTCGCGTAATTGTTTTAAATTTGAAAAATTTTTACTACATAAAGCACATCGGTACTCTTGCGGATTACTCCATTCAAATGTTGCATGCATTTTCATATGTGCACTTAGTTTAAAAGTTGTTTTAAAAGTAGTACGACATATAGAACATTTTAAAGGATTGTTTTTATCCTTTATAGCCGTTAAATAGGTCGCTTTATGTAAACAATTGTGTTGTCTCATACTCTCTATCCATGCAAATTTTCCCGGGCATCGTATACAAACGAAAGATTTATCTCTATTACGGCAATGAGTACGTGAATGTTGCTCGAACATATGTGAACAAAGGAAATCCAATTTGCATAATTTACATTTATAAGGTATTTTCTCATCACTTTCATGATGTTGCTCTTTCATATGAGTAAAAATCTGATATTTATATTCAAATTTCAATTCACATAGTTCGCATTGGTAGCCTTTTTTGTAAATCTTATCATTATCATCATTGCTCTCATCAATTTCATTTTCGGTATCACTAATCGATACTTCATAACCATATTCATTAAGTATAAGATAAAATCGTGACCATTGATTTAAAGAAATTTCTTTTTCTATAATCTCTTTAGCTTTCTCAATAGTATTCGCATTCGGGTAAAGTTGCTTTATAATGTTATTATATAATTGCAGATGTTGCAATGTTTTTGAATCTCTATGCGTTTCCAAATGTTGACGTAATTTAATCGCACTTGAAAATCTTATTTCACATAATTTACACTCAATCAAACGACGTTTAGTAGGTTTACTGTACAAGCAATCACCGAATTTCCATTGACTAAGTTTAGTTTTAACTCCAGTTGAAATGCTCTTAGAAATATCGGTATCTATACATGGTGTAGGCTGATGATAACTTCTTATATGTTCACGTACTTTATCTTTACGTTTAAATTGATGTCCACAAAATTCGCATTGAAAGTGAGCCTTATCACAATGTATAGTATTTACGTGACGCGTTACATCTTTTCGTAAAGAAAACGTTTTATCACACATATAACAAAGAAAACGATCATTGATTTTTTTTATTTTCGAAAACTCCTGTGATCTGGGACGGCCTTTACGGGTTTTCACCACTTTTCTAAAAAGTTATTGAGTTAATTTCAAATTCTTTAGAATAAAAATTTCTTAAACGTACTGATCTACATTTGATTTTCTTATCTTTGATTTCGGTGGGATGTATTCTTCATCCTCATCTTCTGCACCAGATGAAAAGCTACATATACATACATACATATATATATATATATATAATTTATATAAATAATAAGAACATATTCAATTCAAATAACATAAGTTAACATTTACTTCGATAAAAAATTCAAATTATGAGTTGAGATGTCATCTTCTTTTTTCATCGGTTCCGCCAAATCCTTATTAATAGTTTCTAGTAGATTGCTTTCTATTTCTTTGTCTTTTTCGTCGAATTACGGAAGAATTATATATAGATATATATATATAAGATTGTTTAAAAATAAAAACTTTTACTTAACTCACCTCTTGATATGACTCCTCGCTTAGATTCGGTATTTTCATTACATTCGCCTGCAGAACGAACACAATTCTTGGGTATTTTCTCTTTCTTAATCTGTAGATAATCATTTTCTACTTGCTGACTTTTAAGGGCACCATCAATCGGTATATCAATGACAGTTTCCACTAAACAATCTAACATACAGCTCTTATCATTATCGCTATCATTTTTCAAATGTTTTTCACTAAATGACAGTGAATCTTCCCATAAAAATGTGTCATCGATGCATTCAGTAAAAACTTCTTCTTCGGGTTGAGTCTTAAAAAATTCATTTGTTCTTATTGTTTGTTGTATGAACTCATGAATATTCTGTAGTTTTTCATTGCAATTATTGCACAAATATTGAGGCAGTTTCTCATCGTCGTTACTCTGCTAAAATATAAAAAGCGCAACTGAATATATTTTCATGTTCAAAAAAAAAAAAAAATAGCACAACTTTACTATAATTAATGATTGAAAGAAGTTTTTCAAACGATTCTCTAGGCCGGCCAAACATTCTGTCAATAAGAAATTGTTAGAGTTAGTAGACTCCAAACAAGTCCTACAGCCATATAGCTTTCCTTTTATAAAGCAAGATGTATTATCAGTCATTTCGTATTAACTCTATCGTAAATAATTTAAATATATGTTTTGTTTATTATAAAATAAAAGAAAATAAAATATTGTGTTGATATAACGAAAAGTTAACTGATAGAGAGAAAAATCATTTGACAAATCTTATTGTCAAAATTTTGCTCGAATTAATCAATGCAAACTTTGGGAAGACAACAACGAATGCAACGAAATGCATTTGAAACAATTTAAACAATTTTTTTCGAGGAATCTGAGGGTTATCATTTAAAAATATATTTTAAAAATGAGAAAAAAAGACTTAAAAATAATATTAATGGGTTGAAAAGGTCGTAGGCTGACACATAGATGGCGCTACTCGACATTTAGACAATTACGAGCGTATAATTTTTGGGAAAGTACCATATGGTCAGTAATCTTTTTAAAAGAAGAATTTCCAGAGGCCTACTTAACATTACAAAAGTTAAAGTTTTCTTTAATAGAGATGCATAAGGAAATTAAAGGGGTGTTTTTTAGTGATATTTTTTCTTTTGTTTTTTTTCTTTTTAAAAAATTATTTATAATAAGATTATAAAATTTTGGTAATAATATTCTCCTACGAATGGATTGGAATGAGTTTAAACGGCTGTTTATGTCGCTAATATCTCGTCTTAATCTAAAGTAAAAAAAGTGGCACAACTGTTTTCTTAAAATCAAATTTTGTAAAAAAAACAATTTTTGATTATTGACAGGCAATTATTTGCAATCGAATACACTAAATTTTGGAAGTTGTTTTTTTTTAAATGTGATAACGTTAATGTTTTCAACATACTTAAGTTTTTCCGAAAAATTTTGAGTAATAAAATATTCTCAAGATTGTCTTTTTTCCTACTGAACCACTCTCTTACAGCATTGCTATCGTTCGAGTTATAGATATTATTTTAGCTTAACAAACTTAGACAAAAATCCGTGAAACTGGATAAACGAAGAATGAATGGTACGCGTTTCGCTCGCACTGGGCGATGTCGTTTCATAGTATGTATAGGAATTTTGGTGTTAATGGTCGGAATGGTGTTTATAGTTCATAGTTCACAAATGCAATTGGATGAAACACGACAGCAACGCTTACAATGCGAACAACAGCAAGAGGCCTTAAATGAAAGGCTTACATGTTAGTTAATAATTATATATTTTGATTTTATACGATAAATTAGATAAAACATTTAACTTTCAGCTTTAGTGGAACAAAAATTTCATATGGAAAAAAATCATGAACGTGAGCGTAATGAACAAATGGAAATTAAACGTAATTTAGAACAACGTATTAAAGGTTTAGAAGAAGAATTGCAGAAACAAAAATTAGAATCCCAAATGCGTTATGATCATTTGCAACAGGGATATAAAGTTTTACAAGACGAACATAAAGATTTATTGACAGAGTGTACTAAAACAAAAAAACAACAACTTGAACATGCAACTGCATTGGAAAAGAAATTGCAACTTCTCCGTTCGGAATTTGAAAAAGAAAAAATTGATGTATCGAGTGAAGCAAATATGTGGAAGGTGAGTTAATGCATCATTTACATCATTCTACAATTTATCTGCCTTTATATATATATATAGGAAAAATACAATAGACTAGCAAATGAGAAGGCGGATTTGATGTCTACCTTAGAAACTGTAAATACTTTACGGTCGAAAATTCGAGAACTTGAAAATTCATTAAAGGAGCCAAAAGAAATCTCTAAACCAAAATCAAATAAGCCGTTGGGTAAGATGCAATCAACAACACCGAGCAAAACTGAGCCATTGAAATCATTTAAAGGAATAGAAGAAGTGAGTGAAGGCGTCTATCATGTCAATATAACTATAAACAATGCACTTCAGTTGCCTAATACTTCTGGCTTTACTACTACTGCTATTATTACTAATAATAATAATGTAAAAAACTCTAACAAAGGCTTTGCTAATACAACATCTGGTATCGAAAATAAGAAATTTGTAGATGTACTGGCTACGGATCAAAGTAATCGTAGTATAATTTTAAATTCCGTTGAAAATTTTCAGATCGTACCAAAGCCTCTTGTAAGTAATGTAGGAAAAATGAAAGATATCATTTCTTCATCACCAGCGAGCAAATCGGAACAACAAATGCCATCAGGTGTGTTAGGATTTAATGCTACAACGGCTAAATCATCTTTAATTTCGAGCGGAAATCTAAATAGCAATAGTTCACCATTGGCAATGCCACCAAATCAAAAAAAACTACCTGATAATGTTGCTCCTATACCGGAAAGTTTTGAAACCCTATTAGAAAAGTCAAATGCAGATGAAATTAAACAAGCTAACAAACAAGGCAATGACGGAGGGAGAGTTAATGGAAATACCGAAAACAATAATAACCGTTACAGTAATGTAGTTAACACTATGGATATTCCAAAAACTCAAGCTGTAAAGAAATCAGGTTCCAATAAGGAGTACGATTTGGTTGCGGGAAATGAAAACCGTAATCATGAAAATGGACATGAAGACAATCTTAATGATAATGAAAATCAAAAGGATGATCATAAGAAAGTACCAATTGGTCCAATTAATGCGGATGAGAAACTCAAAGATGGTGAAAATGATGATGAGGAAATCGCTGTTGGCTTAGGTGCTGATAATGAAGGCGATATGATGGCAGGTTTAGGTGGCGGTTTTGCTGCTGGTGATATTGCTGTCAAATTAAATAAACAACAATTATTAAAAACTGATAATCTTAATAACGAGGTAGCTGCAGATCAGGGCAAAGAATTTGGTGATGGCTTACGCATAGACGAAGGCGATTTGGATTACGGTGATGATGGTTTGTTAAAGAACGAACTAAACAGTGGTAGACTAAGTGTTGTGTAAGATATTGGGATTTGAAAATACTTTCTATTGCTATTTTTTAATTTTAAAAAAATTTCTTATACAAATCTTAATCATTTTGCAATTGAAACTTTTTTTATAAGTTCTTTTCAAAACTTGTTTCGAAATTATTATTATTGCGTGACGTGCACTCATGTCATGTCAAAAAGATAGACTTATTATGTATTGATTTTTGTGCTATAGACTTAGAAATCACCCCTAGTTAATGCTTCTGTGCTGAGCTTACAGGAAATAAATTCCTTTTGGTATTTGTGAAATCTCTCCCAGATATCGAAGACTTTCGACTAAAAGCCATAGACGCTTGCATACTTCACACGAGTTCTTTCCAATCGAAATGATTGACATGAAATTGTCTCCCTTAACCTAACTTTTGTTTAAAACAAAAAAAAAAGAAAATTCACTAAAATTATTTCAAAAATAATTTGAAAATATTTTATATTAAAAAAATTTGACTTAAATTGTCTCCTCTAACCTAACTTTTGTTTAAAAAAAAAAAAAAAGAAAATTTACTAAAAGTATTTCAAAAATGATTTCAAAATATTTTATATTAAAAAAATTTGATTAATAATAATTAAATAGAAATTCTGTTAAATATTAAAATAATAATAATAAGAAATTTTTTTTTTTTTTCAATTTGGAGAAATTGTTAAAAAATATTTAATTACACCAAAGCCTACCGCTGTTAATGGCGAACTAAATAAAAACCTTAATATGCTTTTATTTAAAACCGTCTTCTTTTGCAGATGATTATTCAAATCCAGGTGCGCGCAATAAACACGACGGGCAAGCAATACGTAATTAATTAGTTTTTATTGGTACCACATAAGTCTTGAATATCGAATACAATTATAAGAATACTTAGAGGTTGCAATTTTTTGATATTGTGTCTCACGCGTATTCTAAACTTATATGTATTAGCCCAACCCCTCATCGAATAAGGATGGACGATATACTATATTTCACAATACACATTTTTGATCAGTTCCGAGATTCTGAACGGGTCTGGACTCGCTTTTCACAATCCATTGTTGGAATTCTTAAATTTGCAAAAAATTAAGATAATTAGATCATGCTGCATACATGCAGTTTTGGCTGTTGTTGAAGCTTGAAAATGAATCTTATTCGTCGATAGTAACCGTATAATGTGAAATTGTGATTTGCAACCACCGTGTCTGATCTAGAATTTAATGCACAGCTATATACAAAAAATATTTTGATAAAACGAATTTCAAAGATTTTTTTTTTTTTTTTTTGCAATTTTTGTATGTTTGCCTGAGGTGTTGGGCATTGAACACTCGTCTCTATGCGAATGTAATTTACTTATTTGTATTTTTTAAGGATTAATTTTTGTCGTATCTTATTTAAGGATTAATTTTTGTCTTATCTTATTTAAGGATTAATTTTTGTCTTATCTTATTTTACTGTTACTGTGATAAATTTTAGAAGAAAAACGAAATTAATTCACATCTCTCTATCTATCATTAATATTATAATTAAGAAGAAAAGTTTTCAAAACAAAAGTAAAATTCAATCACACACACACACACATGAAGTTTATCAATGATCTTTTTTATTCATCCTGTATACATAAAGGCGAAAAAAATATTAAAGTGCATATGCAACAAAAAAAACAATTGAATCTAAGAAATAATCTAGAAAATACAACATCCAAACATAAATATATTTTATAAAAATCTTGAACGGAAGATGCTCAAGCTAAATTTAGTTTGGCGCAAATTAAAAGAGTTTCAATAGAAATGGTATAAAAATAAGAAAAATAAATGATATTGATTTATTGAGTGTGAGCTATTATCCATGGATGCATCATAACTTGATCGAGTGGCAAACGTTGTTCAGGATTCGCGACCAATAATTTCGATATGAAATGAGTCGCTGCTTTAGATACATGATCAGCCAACTTGTAGTCAATGGTTATTATCTTTTTATATGTATCATCATAAGCAGAGGCCACAAATGGAGCTTTACCAATTAATAGTTCATAGCATAATACGCCTAAACTCCAAAGATCGACATTTTTTGTATGAGGTTTGCCTTGAACCATCTCTGGCGGCAAATAATCCAAAGTGCCGCATAAAGTAGTACGCAGTGAGTTTGGTTCATGTACGGACCAACCAAAATCAGCTATCTTCAAATCGCCTTTATGACTTAATAAAAGATTTTCCGGTTTAATATCACGGTGTATCACATGCTTTTGATGCAAATACTGCAAAGCCGAAGCTAACGACTTGATATAAATAGCTGATTGACGTTCATCGAATCGCTTCGATGGTTGCTCTTGAAGTGCTTTATATAAAGTGCCCTTTGGCGCATATTCCAAAATTAAGTAGATCCGAGCCTCATCATGGAAATAGCCATATAAACGCAAAATATTAGGATGGCGTAGATGAGACTGTATCTCTATTTCACGGCGTACTTGATGTTCTACACTACATTGGGTTATTTGTTTCTTGAACATAACTTTAAGTGCTACCACGAATTTGGAATCTTTTTCGCGCGCCAAATATACGTTTCCAAACTTACCGCGCCCTAATGGACGTCCGATATCAAAATTATTAAGACGCCATACGTTTTTCTCCTTTTTTTCTAATAATATATAAAATTATTAATTATATCTTTAAAAGCTATCAAACGCATCTTACCAATCGTAGATGAAGTTGTTTTAGCTTCACCATTGGTATTCAAAGCCTTTTCCACTACATTATTTGTTGGTTCTTTAGATTTTATATTAGAATCTTGTTCATTTTTAGTTTGAATAGTATCAAGTACCTTCTTTGACATTAAGCGCACATTATGTGTGTTACTAGCAATTTTTTTCGCACAGGTTCCATAAGTCGTTTTACTTACGGCCGAAGCCTAATTAAATTTTTATTAAATATTTAGTCTCAGACATGTTCACATTATCACTTACATTTTTGGCCGATAATTGAACTGAAGATCCTTGATTAGCATGAATATTTATGGGTCCTTTGTTATCGTTTTGGTTTTCTTTGTCTCTAGGATTAGGTTTTTTGAACATTTTTCTGCTTCTTTTCTTCCCTTCTTTTTAATTTTTTTTTTGTTCCTTTAAATTGCGCTTTTTTGAGAAAAAATTAAAAAAATATTGTTCTTAATAATGGTTGTGGAAAAGTTCCGTTCGAATATTCCTTTTGAAAATTTTGACAAGACATGTGGAAGTGATGCCACACTGCATTTAATAATAATAAAAAGTGCTACGAAATAAACCTTCGTATGTATGATGATTATTTCCCTTACATTGTTATAGATTTGTTCCACTTTAATTCCCAGGCTTGAAAATAACATGCGGCTTTAACGTATTGACACAACGAAGCCGCACTTATATTCCCATGCCTGGGGGACAAAAAAAAAAGAGGAAAATGCTTCACTATGTTCGTTACATTGTTTTCTTATATCTTTGGTTTCATGCAGCCTAAGGCCGAAACACACAAGGAAGCGGGCTTATATTCTTACAAAAGAAAAATATTTGTATTAAGTGAAATGAAGAAATAAATAAAAGCAAAAAAATACATATAAGTAGATTTACAAATCTTCAATAAGGGCGATTTGTCGACAACTTTTTAATCTCAATCTAAAAATAAATACCATAAGAAAAAGAAGAAGCAAATGTAAACAAAACAAACACTTATTTCTTATCATACATATATATGTGTGTGTGTCAGTTCTTCTTTACATAAAACATTTGATTTCTGTCTTAGATAATGCCATCGTCTCGTCTTGTGTATTACTATCAAGGTCCTTTACATTGTATATTCCATTTGCCATCCCCGTTTTTACATTTTTTTTGATTCCAATAATGCCACACAGAAAAAAATTGATTAATTGCTGACTGAAGAAACAGATGTATAGTAACAAAAGAAATGATTATTAATTATTGAAGAGAAATTCAGAATACAACGAAAGATTTCATAATATTATAGTAATGTTCTCAAACAATAACCCGAATGGTGGCGTAAACAATATGAATCAATTTGCAGCTTTTCAATTTGCCACACAAATGGCTACTAGTGATGGTGGATCAGTTACTGGCCAAATTGACTGGGCGCAACTCGCTCAACAATGGATACAAATGCGCGACAGCAATACAAATCAAACATCAGAAGACGCGACAATTGTTAATAAAAGTCCAGGAAATGCGACTGCATCAACGAGTTATGAAGAAAAAGGTGAAGCCGACATGGAAATGGAAGATATGGAAGATGATGAACAAAATGATGGAAAATCTTCGACAATACATTCCGATCTCATCAAAGTATCATCGAGTCAATCCCACTCTGAAGCGTCTACTTCACCGCAAAATCTGATGCAAAATCCTAATTTAGGTCAACCATGGTATATGCAGCAATGTTCGCTAGCAAATATGGGTTAGTGATTGATTGCTTTGCATTTGAATACAGCGAATTAAATAGCTTAACAATATTTTTGTAGGGCCTAGTGGATCGCAAATAGGATTAGGGGCAACAACACAGCCTTCATGGAATATATGGCAAACAACAACGCCAACAACACCAACTATACCAACTACGCCTGTCGTCAAATCAGTAAAGTCTTCGACGTCGCATATTCCTTCACTTTTAGAGATAACCGTGCCTAGTCACAGTGAGATTAAAGCAATGCCGGATACGCCAAATGAATGTGAATCTTCCTTAGATGCAGCGAAGCGGAAAATTTTACCAGCTTGGTTAAGGTAGAAAACAAAAATCATTACAGTAAATATTTGCATTATAAAGTCTATGTCTTTTTTTTTACTATAGGGAAGGATTGGAAAAAATGGAAAGAGAAAAACAAAAACAACTTGAAAGACAACAACAGCACAAAGAGTTAAGTTTAGATAATAAGGAACTAAACAAAGATATAACGGTAAATCCTTTAAAAACTAAAATATCGGTAAGTATTTTTAAGGAATTACACAAAACCAAGACATAACCGCTTAAATATATATATATGTATATATGCAAAAACATGTGTATGAGAATGTTTAATTATAAACCTTAGAAATCTATAAGGTTTATGATTCTATTAACTCTATGTTGTATTTATCGGTAAATTAATAAAACCATTTAGGATGTTGTCGAAGAAGATGACGAAGAAAGTTCAGGTAATGAGGCTTCTCCCATTCCTACCGATGTTGTAGATAATCAAGAAAGCGCCCAACTTATTGATAGAGCAATACCTGAATTAACAAGGAGAGATGAGAGTAAAAGTTTTGAACAAAAACTTGAAGAATTGGTACGCAAATCAATAACAATACTTTTAATTAATTTATATACGATAAGATATATATATATATATATATATTCATATATATTCATTTTAAAATAGATGATAGTTGTACGGCGTACGCTTACCGAATTGCTTTTGGAAGTGACCAATAATGAAATATCACAAGTGGCTCACGATACACTTAAAGCATACAAATCAAAAGGTACTAGTTTTCTAAATACATTAACAATTATCATTTCTAGTTTTCAGCTAACTTTTTTAAACGTACGTGTAAGTTTATACCAAAACCAAAGCATTACGATATTTATGAAGAAAGATATTTTCTCTCAAAACACATTAAGAATCTTATAAAATTTATGTTATCATAACTTTTTGTGATAATGTGTAAAAATTATGTACATTTTCACATACTTAACTTAAGCGTCATCAGCTCAGGTGATCGGCAAAAGTGCTTTAGCTTCTATAACCGGAAAATTGGGTAAGTTTTCTAATTAAAATTCTGCTCCTAATCTTATAAATACACATATATATACATAGTGATGAGTAAAATTTTAGGATCTTTTTAACTAAAATTAAAAAAATTTTTTTGCAAACAAATTGTTTCCTTCATAGATACTGTTTTGAAGAATATCAAGAATTTAAAAAGAATTGGATTTAGAAAAAAAAAAAAAAAGAAGAAGAAGAAATTTAGCATAGCATTTAAACTATAGCTAGCGAAAGGAATTTTATTATACCTTTGATAATTGTGTCCTTTTTCCACAAATCTAAGGTATTTTAAATTTATGTTTCAAAACTACTTTTTCTTTAATTTATCGATCTTTGTTTTCCTACGTCTTTCTGTTTAGAAAAAAACTTAATTATATTCGATTTTTTTATGCATGAAAATTTTGCAAAACATTTGAGAAGTAGTTGAAGTGTTTGCTGCAGCCGCAATTATGCGAGCTTTCAAGCGAGGCTTAGAAATTCTTTTCACTTAATATTGGTTGTTTTCTGAACTGCAAATTCACTTAATTCATTCCTATTAGCGCCGTGTTTAAAATTTCTGACAATTTCTCAAATTAGTGTAAAATGTAACACTTTTTTAATTTAATCCTTATTATCCCAATTTTTGTGAAGACATGACATAGAATTCCCTCAATTTTTCTTACTTGTGCATCTTCTTAAGATCTTAACTTTGGTGTTGCTCCGTATTACAATTTAATATCCTATATATTCTTCTTCTTAATGCAATTGGTGTACAAATAACCATTTCCTTTTAAATCGTCTTTTTTACTTGAATAAATTTAATATTCCCAATGATTTCAATTTTTGTTTAAGCATTGTCTTCAAATTTTAACATTCAAGTTTTCATTTAATAAATAATTAAAATATTGAATCGTGCAGATACCTTCGATTTATTTTCACAGTTAGTAAAGATGAATTAGATACAAATTTTATATATTTTTGAATAGGGCAAGGATTTCAATAGATATTTCAGTCAGCCTACTTCGATCTATACACAGTTGAACAGGCAACTCTAGATCAATTCAAATCAATTTTTTATTAATTAATCTTCTAGAAGCATTAAGCAATTATTCAAAAAATAACCAAGTTATTGGAGATATAAGTCTGAAATTAAAGGCTTGCCCCATCCCTATTTTTTACAAACCAAAAAAAAAAAAAAATAATATTATATGCTTTATAGAACCTTTGAAGCGTCCTTCCAAGTATCCCAAACGTTCCTAAAAAAAAAACGTATATGATCCCAAACTTCGGAAGCGGCCACAAAAAAGTTGCGACCAAATTTATGCCTATTTAGAGGATCTATAGGTGATGGATATTAGAGAGAGATATAGGGTGTAAACACAACTGGCTCGCGCTTAAATTACCTAGGGGATAAATTAAAAAAAAAAAAATGAAAAACGATACATTTTATTTTACATTTAAAAGTTTTTTATATAATTATATATTTCATATTTTATTTTAATTTTTGGTGTTTTTTTTTTATATTATTTTACATAGAATTTAATTTATCTCCCAGATCTGCCCCAATTAAGTTTGCAGCCCTATCACTTTCTTAATTGTTGTTGTTTCGACTGCTCGTTGTTATAATACACATTTAGAGATTCTTATGCATAAATTGTATCTTCTCTAAAATGTAATATAAATTATGTCCTTAATTGCTTTTGTATAAATTTTCGATGTTATTTGAAACGATATCTATGTAGAAACAATTCTGTTATTAAAATTTTTGAAAGTATATTTTATAGTTATTGTTTTATAAAGTCGACAACTTTTTCCATCACTGCATTTACATATATATATATATATATATATATATATATATATATAT
>KK351213.1:25870-102222 GCA_000671755.1 Glossina brevipalpis
ATATATATATATATATATATATATATATATATATATATATTATATGTACATATGTATATACATATACATAAATATAAACTTAAGCATATAGGGATAAAAAATTTAAATTAGAATATGTCTCTTAATTTCCCTCCTTAAAAAAATAATCAGTAATCAGTAATCAGTTGTAACCTTCCAAGGACATTTCTTTGGTACCTACAATTTCAAATATTTCAAAAAGAAATATACATTGCACCTATTTAATTAAACTTTGGGAATACCAGCAACCCATTCGGAACCATTTCCAAGTTTTACATGATCGTGAGAAAAATAATAATCACAATTTCGATATCAATATTCGCTGTACTGCTACAGTTCTTACTGTAAACTGCAGATTTTGTGTTGATGTTTTGAGATGCCCACTTTGCATATGTGGATCAATCGTCTATACGCTATAAGATTTTCGATGTTTCGGTCGTGATTGTGAGCCTAACTTGGTTAAACTTATGTCCATTTATCAATAAATCTAATATATATAATATAGAATATATATATATATAGAAAAAAAAAAATAGAAAAAATATATATATATATATTATTTTTAAAATTATTTATTTCGTGTCAAAAATCATGATCGTTCCAAAAAGACATCAATAGATCAAAAATTTCATGCTGGGTCTCTGAAACGTTTTTCTGGGCATTACGAAGTCAATAAAATAAATTGACCCTTTATAAGCTAACGTTGGATGATGAGTTTAGATTTTAATTAATCATTAGCAAAAGAGAAGAAATGAAATAATTAGTAGCTATAATTGGTTCCAAGAAACATAAAAATTCAAATTTTAATTGAAATCTTTAAAAAAATCTCTACCTATTTTCTTAAGCTTTTCAATTAGCACCAATTACATTATAGGTTTAGCAGCTTATGGAGAAAGTTCAAGTGATGAAAATTCGGATACCGATGATCAAGAAAATAATGCTCATAAATCAACTGAAAACTCCGAGAGCGACTATAATTCCGAAGAGGAAATTAAAGTAACTTCTCTTCTCGCGTTTTTTTATGAATTGATTTTTTTTAATCAAAGATTTTTTTTTCTCCCATTCGTTAGAATGAAATACGCTCTAAAAAACTTCAGTTTGCTAAAATTTCCGATGATATAGAGGAACGTGTTGCTATGGTTGCCGCTCGGGAAGAAGAAAAAATCAAATATTATATTGGATTGGAAGAGCAAAATGCTAGACATAGATCGGAACATACGGAAGACCTTGAAGTTCATCATCGGGAACGTAAAGTATCATTGTCTGGTGGTACCGTTGCGAAAGACGGTAAAAATTATGAGAGAGAATTTGGTGAGACAACTGAATCAAAGTTACATCATTCAAACGGTGCGTCAATTCTTAAGCCAAAACTGTTTCTTTTTTTTTTTCAAGTATTTCAAAAAAAAAAAAAAAAACAAATGCATTCGAAAAAAAGGCGTTATTCAGTTGCGCTTTGAATTTGAACTACACTTTAAAGCTCTTATTTCCTAATTGTCGGCAAAAGGAAATTTAAAAATATTTTTCTATTTTAGTGAACTCGTAGTGCACTCTTCTTTTGTAGGTTTTGCATTCCGCAGTTATCCACTAACATTCATTACATTTTTTTTTTTATTTCCTGTTATTAATTTCCAATACTTAAAGTATAAGGTAGAGAGATCAAAAGGAGAAAGTTTTGACATCTAAAACGTTAAAACCTAACGCGTGCAAAACTTCTCTGACAAAATTTTGCATCATGATCTTATGGACTGTACTTTAAAAAAAAAAAAAAAAAAATCAGTTTAGATATAAGACATGTATTTTTTAAATCCACCCTCAGATGACTTCAACGAACAACTGAAGGAAAAGGAGAAATACACATACGAAATTTAGCTACGAAGTAAAGCGATATATGTACGCAATGAATGTACAAAATTTATTTCAAATTAAAATTTTTCTTACAATTTCTGGAATTCCTAGACAAAAAACATTATCCAAAAATGATATATACAAATTTATTTTTTATTTATTCTGTTTTATTCTTAAAAATTTTTAAGGCAATCACTAAATTATCGTTATTTTTTTTTTTTTTTTTTCGAAAAAAATTTCTAAACGAATATTTAAGATAAATTTTAAAACTTTAAAGTAATAGGAAAACAATTACAGATCGAAAAATAAAGAAAAATATGGTTAAATATGATCTGTGGTTAAGTTAACCTGGTAAAAAAAAAAAACTTAAATTTACTACCAAATTTTAAAACTGTTCTGGGAACTTATATAGAGAGGGTGAATAAAAATAAGTTCGTACCGGCTTATCGGACGTGAAAGTGAAACGGATTCAGACGCAGGAAAAACTTAACATGAAATCAGAACGAGAATAATACTACAAACGTCTTCTTCCATTAATAGAATTCTTTAATCCTCTTTGTGATTGTAAAAACAAAAGCCTCACCTTTATAATAAATGTCTGTAATTCCACAAAATCAGAAATCAACTCTCGATCGAGGTTAAACCTCGAAAATGCTTTCACTTAATTATGAGTAGAAATGTACAAACTATCATGTGTGCATTTTTTTTTGTTTTTTGTGTCCGAAGTACAAGCCTTACGTATTTATTGTTATTTAATTCTCAATGGCATTGTTTAACTCTGTAATAGAGATTTTTGCAATACCTTCCACTTTTATTAATCTTTCTTTATATAGACTTTGATGCAAACATGTATTCAACGTTTCTCTTAGCTTCAGTAATTTATACAATGAAACTAATTCCTTGGATTTACTATTAACTGATTTTATTTCAATAATCAGCAAACGATACAGGAACTGAACTCTGAAAATATTAAGTAAAGAAAATAAGTTAAAAAGGAAACACAAAATATAAAATAGAAGACTTATATGATACAATTACCAACTTGGTGTAAATGTAGTAAAGCTAATCTAATCTACTCATCACAAAGTATTTAATATTCATCACCACAATTTCAGTCATATAAAAACTAATCTTTCCATTCGCATTCCCATAAGTCTAAAATTGGTGAATTTTAGTCATAAAGTAGTTCTCATGCAATTAAAACATAGCTTTCATCAAAAAGACTTATATTTTTTGTACAAACGTTTATGCTTAGGTCAACTTAAAAAGATGGATCCAGATCTTTTCTAAATTTTCCAATTTCACTTAGTACTTCAAAAATGTTTGTTTCACTGATTTTTGCCAAGAAATATTAAGAATTGCATGTTTTTGCAAGCACGATTTTTTTTTTTAAAAAGGATCATCATCAATTGATTCGTTGATTGTAGTGCAAACCATTTTCAATAGTGCTCGCCCCCTTCGAATGATATTTTCATCAAAATATTTCAAAAACTTGCAATCCATACTTTGAAAGCAAAAATACATAGACAGTTAAGAGACGTACAGACGACAGGCTTACTGCAATGAAGAAAATGAATCGATCGATTAAGTCTACTTCTAAATGACATTGCAAGTATTCGCTCAAACTTAATACACCCTCTGTATATCGAACCATATAGAATATAATTAGTGCTAGTTTACGGCAATTCTAGCGTGACTTTTACGGTCATTATAATCATTTCGATAAGCACACAATATGGTATAGAAAATCCTCGTATATATATATGTCTTACTTAGTATGTGTAGTATAATGATAACGGTTAATTTATAAAGAGTGAATTAGTGATCGGTTCATTAATTCCACGTCTTAATAGAATGTAAGATGGGCTAATTTTATCTAGTTGCATGTGTTATCTTCTAAATCTTCTAAATGGAGATAGTCACTTTGCCTCAATAGAGTGTATAATCGATCTATACTGCTCGGATGTACACGGCAAAGATTGTTGTCACTCTTCATATGCCAAGATTTTTACTTAACTACAAGTCTTCCTATATATTTAAATTGTTAACAAATTGTTTTGGCCCCATATATATGTGCATACTGAACTCTTTTTAGAAATTTATTTCACTGTACTGTGAACTTAGAAATTTTCTTGATTGAACTGTGAACTTAGAAATTTTCTTCATTGAACTGTGAACTTAGAAATTTTCTTCATTGAACTGTGAACTTAGAAATTTTCTTCATTTTACTGAACTTATCTGTATGATTAAAAAAAAGAAATAGCGGAACAATACAGTGTTATGGTTAAAAGAGTTCGCAATTCCAATAAATCAATTATGCGCCTTTTCCAGAAATGGTACACTTAGGAACTGTAATAGCGGAGAAATACAGTGTTACGCTTAAAAGAGTTCGGAATTCCAATAAATCGATTATGCGCCTTTTCCAGAAATATGGTACACTTACGAACTAAATATCTGTATGATTAACGTGTGATCGGTTTTTCGCAACAAATTTAAAAAAAAAAATAGAATACTTCCGATGTAAGGCTTCAAATAATCGAATTAATAAAAAGAAAATACTTGACTTGAGAATTCTTTGTGAAAACTCAATTTCGAGTTAACTTTTGTTTGAACAATTTCAACAGGGGGTCCGCATGTTAGTAAGCAAAAAATTCTTCGAAATAAATTGAAAATTTTCAAAATTCTTTTGGTAAAATTAAGATGTTATTTTCGAACGCTATTTTTATTCTAATTCTAAAAATGGAAACTTATTTGAATATAAATGCGTTTATGAATTTTCAAAACAAGACCATATCTTGTCATATATATCATATAACCCCCTATTCCTTGTCATTGCGCTTGTTAATGAATCCATCCGCATGTTTGTTCTAAGCCGGTATTTTTTTTTTTTTTTTTAATTTAAAAATTTGGAAAAAAAAAAATTGTATTTTTTTGAAAAATTTTATTCAATGTATCTAAAGTGTTTTCAAATTTATATTGATTTATCATATGAAAAAAATTCCAAATTTCTATAAAATATTATTTATAAAAATTTGAATAATTTTTTTTAAACAAATTCTGACGACGCTTCTTAATAAATGGTATCGGTGGTGGAAAGCTTTTTAACGATTTTCGAATTAAATGACATTAATTTGATTCGAATTTATTTAATAATCTTTTTACTGCAAAATTGAATTGCATGTTTATACAAAAAAAAAGTTGTAATAAATTGAAAAAGATTTTACATTAAAATTCACATTTATATCAACGCATTCTTAGACAGAGAAAGAGAAAGACCTTGTTAATCTATTTCTATTTACCTATATTTTGTCGTTGACAGGTAAACGCCATAGAGAACGCAGTGCTAGAAAAGAACGTACAACGCGATTTAGTGATAACAAAGATAATAAAGCTGTATCATTAACGGCGGCGACATGCTCATATATAAGTCAACTGCAAACGAATAGTCAACCGAAATTGCCCGCAATATCCACAAATTCGGTGATTGCTGCAGATCCGAATGGTTTAATTCCTAATGCAACAAGTGTATCAAATTTGCTGAATACAGCCGGCAATATTTTAGAAGAAGCTGCTAAATTAAAAGATGATGAACACAAATCTGCGAGGAAACGGCCACGACGAGAATATGAAAAAGAGAAGCGTGTTTCATCACGCTCTACTTCTTCGTCTTCAAAGTCGAGCTCTTCCTCTTCAGATTCTTCAAAACATTCAAAGTATAGCAACAGTTCATCTGTAAAACGTAAATCACACAGGCAATCAAAAAGTACATCGTTAAAATCAATGGGGCGTGATAATAAAGAAAGACGACACGATGATAGACGTTCTCATTCATCGTCTCATTCACGTCGAGAGCGTAGCTCCAGCGGCCGTCATCGCTATCATGATGGTATTCGACATCGACGTCGCCATCATTCAAGCGATTCAGATGATGAATATGATAGACGTTATTCCTCTCAATCCCATTCTCGTACCCATTCTTCTTCTTCGAAACGAGATCGTTCACGATCTCGTTCGAAATCCTTTTATTCTTCCTCTAGCAAAAATAGGCGTTAATATTCCTAATTTAGTATAATCCTTCTCTGTATTCCTTATCATCTTTCTAAGTTTTCGTGTACTTTTCAAATTTATGAAGCATGTAAAAGGTATGGTGATTAGACATTTTTAAGATTTGGAATTTTTATAAAAATTATTAGGAATTGCTTTCGAGTTTTTTGTTTCGGTTTTTTTTTTTTTAAATTCTAGAAAAAATTTTGAAGAAAGAAACTACGTACGCTCCTTTCCTCAATGAGGCATATATAGACTACGAAAATTTTAAAAAGAATAAATTATATCTTTGAAAACGTATTTTTGTTTATTTATTTATATATATTTTTGCTGTGTGATTATTTAAAATTACTCTTCTTCAAACATTTCCTCTACAAATTTCTCCTTAATACCGTCATCAAGATTTTCGCTAAGTTCCAAAAATTCATGCTCATCATCTTGTTCTTCGTTTTCATCTTTCACTTGTGACTTTGGCTTGCGTGTAGATACCCGCCAATTTATTAATGGATCATCTTGATCATCTTCTGGTGACTCGTGTTTTTTTTGCCGACGATGTATCCGTAAGGCAGCGCCACATATAAAAGCTTCTGAGCAGACATTGCATTTGTATGGCTTCTCGCCAGTGTGTCGTCGCATATGAATTTTAAGATCATTAGATTGTACAAAGCTGCGAGTACATTTGGTGCATTTATAAGGCCTTTCGCCCGTATGAATACGCATATGACGTGACAATTTGTTGGCTCGTGAAAATGACTTACCACACGCTGAGCATACATGAGGTCTCTCACCAGTATGTTGACGTTCGTGTATGACTAAATCCTGACGTCTAGGAAAACCTTTTGAGCATACGGTACACTTATAAGGATTTTCTCCAGTATGACGTCGAATATGTATGCTGAGGCTGGCAAGGGAAAAACTTTCACCGCAGTGAGGACATAAACCCTTCTTATAATTATGTTTTGCTTTCGCCATTTCGCGATCTTCAGGTGTGATCTCTGCCTCGTCGGAATGCGCAGTGATTAAGTGGCGAGCATAATTGTCACGCCGCACAAAAATTCGTGGACAATAGGAGCATAGTATACGTTTGTTTTCACTTTGCGTAGCTTCGGGGACTGAAGGTGATATACTTGCTATAACTTCTATCGGCAAAAATGTATGGGCTTGTTTCTTGTGACGTTCCAAGGTTTCAATTTTTGCGAAACTACGATCGCAATCTTCACAATTAAAATTTCCGGCTGCTAAGCGTTTACCCAATCGTGATCCAATTGCAGTCTTTTGACGATTTAATGACACATTATTTGCACTACTTGTTAAATCATTTCGATCTTCTTGCATGTAAAAAACTTCTTGCATTTCTTCTTGATCTAGTTGAAATTCATCATCGAGAATTTCTAAATCTTGTGTTTCTTCTTCCTCGTTATTCTCTACTCCATCGTCAGGTTCAAGTACATAATTGTTATTTTCTTGTAAGTCCAAGCTCGCGTCTTCAGAATGTTCATGTTCATGTTCTTGTTGTAAAAGTGAATCGATTTCAACTTCAGCTTTTTCAACGGCACATATCAATTCATAAGCACCCAACAGACGTGTAGTGCACTGCTCGCATAAACGGGAAGGTTTGACTTCATCACTTTCATTTACCTTGAATGACAGATATTCTCAAAATTCAAAGAAAAATTAAAATATTAAATTCGGACTCACCTCAACATTTGTCACTTTTAGGAATATATCGCTTAGTTTTATGTAAGATTCATATTCGACTTCATCCAGGAATGAATTGCTTCCAACGTCTGTTTTCAGACACACTCTGCACATATCCTTTAAAATTGCCATAGCTTAGGATCTGGAAAAAACAGATTCGATGCTTTTTATTAACATAAGATGTTTAAAAAGGTAAACAAGACTCGAAAATCAATGATGCCACGGTATTAACGTTCCAATATTATACGTTAATTATGCCACTTTATTATCAACCTCTGTGCAAATAACAAACTCGACTACGTCAAAAGCAGGAACGAAGCAATTTAATAAATCTATGATAATGCAGATGTATCTGATTGATTTTCTTAGAATAGAGACCATAAAACGAATAAATTCTCTCTTTTTAGAAAACCCTGCATAACAGAGTTTACTATGTGCTGTAGCATTCAAAATCCACCGATGACTTTCGCCATATTTTGTATTACATACACACAACAACTGTGAAATGCGCTTTTCAGTGATGTCAAATTAAACGAAAGCAAATTGCCATCGTATCGACTGCGTTAATATTGAATATATGTAATAAAAAATTACCACAAAAAACGTGTTTAGAATTTCCTTTATATCAAAAATCAGCTGTAAGAAAAAAACATAAACCAACTTAAGCCGGTAGAAAATAAATTATATTATGTTAGGTCATTCCATATTGTTTCTATTTTCTTAATTTTTCGTTGCGCGCTACTGAGTTCTTTCTTTGATGGCAATGGTTCAATCTCTTTCGCTTTAATCAAAATTTTACTCCATAAAGCCTTCATATAAATCGTTAACATCACATATTACTTGTTACTTTTTAATTCTTTAAGTTCCATTTGTATTAGCTTCTAGAAAAATTTTTTTAATTCCTTTCGTTTCGTATAGGCTTTAAATCAAAATTGCTTATACTTACACTACATACATTCCGCTGCTTCAATGCAATTTTTAGCAACATTTTAAACTTGCTATATCCATATATATTGATAAGCAAAACTGTGATATTATTGTGAAAACAAAATAAAATCATCTATTTAATATTTGAATTGCCGTACGTTTTTAAAGTGATCATTTCCATTCTTGTTGGAAGAATTTCATTGTGCTAAAAAAATCTGCTAATTAATTATTGTGGACTTAAACGAAATAATTAATAATATCTTTTTTGTTTCGTAAAATCACTTTCTAAAGATTTATTTCTTTTTTTAAGATATTGTTAGTTAAATTGAAACCCATGCCTTGTCTTATTACGTATATAAAGTCTTTGTTCCTTTGAATTTTTCATTTTTTTCTGTTTGTTAAGTTCACAACTATTAAAATTATGACATGAGTTTGCACACACAATCTTTCTTTTGTTCTAATTTGTCATCTCGTTTACGTTTGAAATCATAAGTATTACATTGAACATTATTGTAATAATTTCATTATATTTTTGCGAGAATTTTCGAGTGTACATTAGCGATTGAAATTTATAGCAGGGAGAACATTAAGGAATTAAAAGTAATATTCTTAATCATCATATTTAAGTTTTACTTTTTAATAAATTCTCGATATAATGGACAAGAATTTGTCGCTAAATCGACATTATAGTTTTAATGTTTCAACTCCCGCGGCAGAATCTACTCGCCTCATTTTAAATGTTAAGTAAGTAAAGTATAATAATACTAAGTTTTTTTAATTAAATATTGTATTCATTTTAAGATCGCAAACGTCTAAAAATTTTCCATGGGGAGTTTGTACTATAAGTCCAAAGAAATGTAACAACGGCCCTAATATTGTCTATAATAATTCAACAGTAAGAGATTATAAAGTGAAAAATGTACTTAGAACATCACCACGTTCACAGAATAGTATCTCAAAAATTGATTCTAGGTAAATAAATCTTTTTTTTTTTTTTTTTTAATTTGTTTTTTATTTATAATTCGTTTTTATAGGATCTTTGCGGACGTTCAGAGTATGGGGTTAGCGTCGCGCATTGTAAAATATCACGAAAATGAAAGTCGATTAAATCGTAGTATGTCAGCCCATAAATTTTATATCAAACCAGGGCAATTCCCAGTGGTTAATTTAAACAAAACGCAATTACCTTTGCGTGCTACAAAACAGTCCCTTTCAATGACACGTATAGCACCACCAGGTAAATGAATAACAATTAATTAATTAGACAATTGTATTAAAAGTTAATTAAATTTAATCTTTCAATATTTTTCAGATAAACCTGTTTTCCATGGTAATACCATATCCAGTCTGTTGCGTTCGAGTTCAGTAGTTGGCATACATAAAAGCGATGAAGAAATATCACGTGAGAATCGCCCAATTATCCATCCTCCTCCTACGGAAAATGATATGGCTCCGACACGTAGTGTTCTCGAAGTTTTAAAAGAGATATCTCGTAAACGTATTAACAATGAGGTAAGCATTACATTGAAAAGAGTAATGAATGATTCATAAACAATTTATATCAATTTCTCGTCAAAGTAAACTTTATTTAAACCGTATATCTTCTTTATAACCTCCAAATAGGTAAATCCGTCAGGTTTAGCATATCCGCGCTCTTGTTTTTTAAGAAAACTAATGTAATCTGGAACTTTTTTTCTAAAATTATAAATTTTATATCAGACTTTTGAAAATTCACCTTCTAATTTACAGTTATTGTTTGCTCGCGATATAGTTTATTTGTTTGTAATGAAAGCATCGAGCGATATATGTTAAATATAAATAACAGAATAAGAAGCATGCGTCTAGACTGCATTTAGAGAGTTTATAATATTTTAATATATTTTCAAAGAAAAATGTATGTTTTAGTTTCAAACTCAAAAAACAGCAAGCAACTAGGTTCCGACAGTATATATATAGATCGATCGATATAATTCTATTTTTGATTTTTTTTTTTTTGAAGGATCCTACTCTCAATGAAACAAATAAAAAATATTGCGAACGCTCAGGAAACGATAGCATCGATGTAGGTGGCGGTAGCCAATTAATTTATCAAAATCAGGATTCAATATCTACGCAAAGTTTCAAAAGACAACGTGATGCAAGTGCAAATTATTGTCGGACAGCAATAACCAGCGGTTCATCATCATCATCGAACTCCCAATTATGGAATACATCACCCGAACAAGCGAAAAAGCGTTTATGTAGTTATAATAATGACATTACAAGTTCTCTCAGCTCAAGTATGAAACGCAAATTCTATGATCCTAAAAACCATTCTGTGAACATAAATCGAACTTCACCGACATGTACTGACAATTGTGATATTCAGAAGAAAAAGATACAAAAGCAACAAAATTCCTTTGAAATGAAAAACAATGACCGTTCAAAAACAGCAAACAATGATATAAAATCGGTTACTATTCAAGATGAAAAATTGAAGGATATTGATTTACAACGTAATATTTCAGAGCGTTCGTCTTCGTATCCAAATACTGAAATAATAAAGGATCGAAAGCAACTTTCCGAAAATATTGAAAGTAATAAACCACGTTTGACTTTGTTTAACAAGACATATGAGGAAAATAACGCTGACACGGCATTGATTACTAATGTAGATTCGGACGATTATGCGGGCATACAATTTGTAAAGCCTAAAAAGATAAATACAATAACTTATGTAAAAAATCCAATTATTGAAAGAACTCAAAAGTCGAAATTAGCTCTGATGCTGTGTGGTTTGAAAGGCGAAATTTATAAAGGGCATAATTTGGATTTTGACACGAATGATGGACACTCAGAGGGTAATGGTGTTGAAAAATCAAAAGATAGGATAACGGGCCTTTCAACCAGCGGAAACGCTGAAAGAACACGAACAGCAGCAGTAGATGCATCTTCAACAGTTGCGAATAGTCTTGAGCCGGTATCTGCTGGATCTATAAGTACTGCGCATTGTTTAATAACACCGACGTCGACAGTTGTTGCATCAGTTGGTACACCAATTCAGATACCAGCTGCGAAACCAATTGCAACACCAATTGTTAGTTCTTCTTCGATTGTTGCAAAAAAATCCCCTAGTACCAGCTCACCGTTAGTTGGAATAAAACTAACTCCACAAAATTTCACCAGTAGCAGCAATACCACAACTGTCGCTGCAGAAGCAAATGTTTCTGATGATGTAATAAAACAACCGACATTACCACGTCTTGGAGGTTTTTATTTTGATATTAATGCCGCATCAAACAAGGCAGCCACTACTACTACTACTACAGAAGCACATGTTTCTGACGATGTAATAAAACAACCGACGTTACCACGACTTGGAGGTTTTCATTTTGATATTAATGCCGCATTAAACAAGGCAGCCACTACTACTACTACTACAGAAGCACATGTTTCTGACGATGTAACAAAACTATCGACGTTACCACGACTTGGAGGTTTTGATTTTGATATTAATGCCGCATCAAACAAGGCAGCCACTACTACTACTACTACAGAAGCAAATGTTTCTGACGATGTAACAAAACAACCGACGTTACCACGACTTGGAGGTTTTCATTTTGATATTAATGCCGCATCAAACCAGGCAACCACTACTACTACTACTACTACAGAAGCAAATGTTTCTGACGATGTAAAAAAACTATCGACGTTACCACGACTTGGAGGTTTTAATTTTGATATTAATGCCGCATCAAATAAGTTCGCCCCTACTACTACTACTACTATTACTACCATTAACATTACCACACAGTCCACCTCTACATCATCTTTAACTGGTATAAAATTAGGGCTACAAAATTTTAATACTTTCGAGGCTGCAACTACAACAACAGCATCAACTGCGTCTAATCCCGCACCAAATTTGTCAACATCGCCAAGATTTGCTGGTTTCAATATCAATTCAGGACTTAATGCTGACATAAATAAATGTGTTTCTAATAATCCAGTTACAATTCCCACTGCTACTGCAACAACTACGACTACTGCTGCTACTAGTTTAAATGCTGTTCTTCCGCTCAGCTCTGCTGATACGTTAAAACTTGCTTCAACAGGAGAAACTCCAAAATCAGCAGAATCGTTAATTATTAATTCAAACGCGTTGATTAGTGGTAAATTGACACCAAATTTTAGTTTCGGCCACAGTAATCAAATGACAAATACAACGCAATCCTTGAGCACATCATCCAACCTATTTATGAATAATCCTTCAAATCCAGTAGTACCAATAACACACGCTAGCCTTACTCCTAGGACAACATTTACTTTTGGTTCTAAGAAACCCGCGGAGCCGGAAGCTATCACTACGATCACAACTGCAACCACAAAGGCTTTTAATTTTAACGCAAAACCAAATACTACAGTAAGCGCACCTATTGCCTCGTCTGTTTTTAGCAACGCGCAAACAACTATGACTGCAATTAGCAACCCTAACCCAACATTTTTCTTTGATAAGCCAACTAGCAATTTAAATACCACAACGGCATTAGCAACCACGACTACACCTTCCGACGGTTTTAGCTTTGGTTCAGCACAGAGCGTTGTTTCCACGAAACCGGCTACTGGCGCATCGCAACCCAATGAGGTGTTCACTGTACCGAAAGCTTTTACTTTTGGCACTCCGGCTACCTCTACCACCAACTCTGAAAACACAATTTTCGGTTTCTTAAATAATTCGCCTTCAAACACTAAACCATTATATGCTTCTACTATATGTACAACAACACCAACAACAACAACCACAATCACAACGACAACGGCAACAACAACAACAACATCATCATCATTATCAAATTTAACGTTTCAGTCATCGAAACCGATATTCGGTTCCTCTTCGCCGTTAAGCTCCCAGACGGCAAGCATTAGTTCAAACAATTCATCAATATTTGGTTCGGCATTAACAAATCAGAAAGCAGTACTTTTTGGTTCATCGAATAATCCATTGGCTACAAAGAAAGACGAAAAACCAAGTTTTGATCCTACCGTAGCAAACAAACCGTCAACAATTTTTGGCTCATCATGTAGTTTATTTACACCAAAGAAAGACGAAATTCCCACTTTCGGTTCAAATACTGTGAATCAAGCATCATCATTTTTCAGTTCACAGAATAATCCAATGATATGTAAAAAAGAAGAAAAAGCTTCTATGGGTTCTACTGCAGGAAATGACACAACGACAATTTTCCGCACGTCAAATAACCCACCATTTAGTTCTGTGGTCTCAAATCAAAACCACGCAACTTTCGGTTCCCCCAATAGTTTATCGTTAGCCAAAAGTGACGAAATGCCATCTTTTGGCTCTACGGCTGTAAACCAAACATCTTCCCCTTTCGGCATAGCGAACAGCCAATCTGTACTTCCAATGTTTGGTTCTAATGCAGATAAACCCACCGTCACTACACCATTTGCCTTTGGCAGCAGTACATCTGCAAACAGTGGAACGTTTGCATTTGGAAATCAACCTAATAACACGTTAGTTTCGAGCCCCAAAACAGAAAATGCTTCGTTCGCATCCTTGTCCGCAAGTAATTTACAGTCACAAAATAAGGCATTTTCTTTTGGTAATGGGGGTTTGTCTGCAAACCTTTTCGGAAACAATGCGAAATCGAATGAAACACCTGGTAAAGGTTTTTCTTTTAGGGGAACGACTACCGAATCTGCAGCTAATATTTTCGCTTCTCCCGCCACCGTAGCTAAGACAACAGCAACAACAACAACAGCAACCTTCAACACAGGTTCCGCTGCATTCAGAAATGCTTCCGCGTCGGATGGTGGTATAAAATCGACAAGTAATGCTTTCGGTTCTCCCACTCCTGCTATGGAACGTCCAATACGTCGCGCTACAAGGCGTTTGCAAAAGTGATAATGAGCAAAATTTTCTTCGAAAAGAAAACTATTAATTTTTATATTGACGAGCTAATTTCTTAATTTAGAATTTTTTTTATTTATATTATATTCAACTGATATATATATCTCGCAAACTGTCAATAAAAAATCCATGTGTGTAAATGTTAAATATTGTTATTCTATATAAAATGTATTATAAGAGAAGCATATTCAAGCAATGCCATAGGAGAATAGGAGTTAAACGAAAATTAACAATTCGAAAAATGATCATGAGATTTTGATGATGAGAATAATAATCAAGAATTATCAATAATAATAATTCACAAGAAATACGTTTGCGGCATTGTAGTTCCCTCCGTTATGAAAGCAAATAATTCACTTCTCGTTTTAGCGAAACCGAATGTTCAATTAATACACATTTTAATTAATATTGACTTAAAGGTAATTTAACTTGATTCATGCACAAAAATATAAATAAATATAAAAATATTCCGAACTCTTAAAACAATAATCATTTCAAACATTCAATTAAGATTTGACTACATGATGTGTGTGAGATGATGCATTTCGTATTTATTTTGTATAGAGTTAAGAAAAAAATTACGCCTGGCAATACCTTATTGTTCATGTAAAAGTATTTTCTAATCAACACTGTTAATTACTGTATTATTAATTGTTTAAAATCCTTCAAAGCGGCATTACTGGTCAGTTAAGTTTGTCTTGGCTCTTGGTACGGTCTTGAGCGGAATTGTGTTTTTTTGTAAAATTTACAAATGTCTATAAAATATAACTAAATTTAAGCTAAAAAACCATATATATTCTTTTGGAAAACTTTAATCCCTAATATCTTCAAAATCCTAAAAAGCAACGAGTTTCAATTTTATCACATTTATTAATTATAACATTTAATCAATAAAACAAAAGAAAATAAATCAAATAATATCAAGTAAGTGTGAAAAAATAAAATAATAATATTATAATATGCGACAACGGGGTTGATTGACGTGATGTCTGTGCTCATGGACAAGAATATATAAATGTATTATAAATACTTTGGCATTTATTATAAATGTTTTATAAATACATGGATATGCTTTTCTGTTCGGCTTGGCCAGTCTTTTTAGAAAAAATTACGTAAATTGAATATGAAAAAAATGATGGAAATATGTTTTGGTTGTTGTTGTGTTGGCAATAGAATTTTCTCAAAAAAAAAAAAGAAACTCGAGAATAGTTAGCATAGAGGTTTTATTAAACAAATATGTTTGTACGATAGTTCGTGTAGTTCATTTAAAAACACTTACTTTTAATGTACTTTGCTAATGAATTACAATATATATATTTATATATATTTACATATATATGTATATAAATAAAAACTTGCCTATTATATTATTAATATAATTATATATATTTCGAATAATGTATACATGTGTCTCTCTGTGTGTGTGTGCGAGTGTGTAGGTATACACTAAATCAATATTAAATAAGAGGCAGTTAGTGATTTGTTGTTTTTATAACAATATATGAACAAGTTTATTGAACCAATCTATTATCGCTGATAATGAAATATCTTTTTCTAATATAATTTGATATTATAAAATATTTGAAAGAGTTAGAAATTCATTCGA
This sequence comes from Glossina brevipalpis, assembly GCA_000671755.1. NCBI lineage: Eukaryota > Metazoa > Arthropoda > Insecta > Diptera > Glossinidae > Glossina > Glossina brevipalpis. The sequence goes on from KK351213.1 coordinate 41,917, forward strand.
TTTACCACTAATCAACGTATACCGATAGATTTAAGTTATTAGATAAGAAATTTATGTATATATGAAGAATATTAAAAAGTTTTTGCTAATAAAATTTCACACTTCTCGCACTGTTGTTAGGTGAATATAATAAAATTGTGAATATATGAACATGTGCGTGCAAATTGCATTAATCAAGCGTAATAAATTTAAGGTAATTGACAACTTTAGATATTTATTAAATCAATTATCATACTTGCTAAAGGCCACATAAGAAAATCAATGTTTTTAAACGTTATATAATTTCTAGTATGTGTTTTCGTTTTTTTTTTTTTATATATAATTTTTCTTAAACCGTTATATGCTTAATTTATTTTTAAATGTTCCTCAGTCCATCCATACCTTATAGTGGCAGGTATGCCACTAAATATCGAAATATTGAGTTTTATATATCACTACACTATTTGTCATATAAGGGTATTGTAAGTTGGTTCGGATGTATGTAACACCCAGAGGGGGGCTTAAGATAGAGTCATTTTTTATTAAACCGATCGATTCAGAATCATTTTCTGTATCGATTTAATTCTTCTGTGTGTCTGTCTAACGTTTGTTCATGTATTTTTTTTTGTGTTCAATTTACAGTTCGCAATTTTTGAGATATTTTGACGAAATTTGATATATTGACATGTTTTGTTCAAAGACGAACACTATCGAAAATTGATTTGGTCAGAACATTTTTACAATAACTCTCCTTATAATGTCTCCTTTAAAAAAGAGTCTTTATAAAATAAACATAGGTGGAAAGTAGTATTTCTATATATGAGATAGGTTTGAAAAATTTAGATTATATGGAACCGTTTTTTTATTGCACCACCTTCCATATAACCTTTATTATTAAAAGTAAGGCTTTATATGATAAAACAGTCAAACTTTTAATATCTTATAATGAAAATGAGTCTCGTAATGGTGAAATTTAACATAAAAATTAACTGCAATAATTTTAGATTGAATCTTAGATCTATTTTTTGAATCCCCTCGCTTATAATGAATGTCATGAAAAGTAAACCTTTGTATGATAAAAAAGTCTGATCTTTAATAATCTCGAAAATTGGTTCGTAACATTGGCAATTGATTTGTAATTTGACCTAAAAAAAGCCTCCTAGACCTATATTTTCAGTCCCATCGCATATAATGATTGTCATTAAAAGTAAACCCTTGTATGATAAAAGACCCTGATCTTTAATAATCTTGAAAATTACTTCGTAATGGTAATTTGACATAAAAATTAATTGTCTAGAAATTGGATCACTTAAGCCTCTTTTTTGGCACTCACCTCATATAAATGTTCTCATGAAAACTAACCCGTGATATACTAAAAAGGTCTACATAAGAATGAATCCCGAATAACAATTTCACATAAAAATTAACTGTATCAAGTCTGGATCATATAGATCTGTTTTTTGGACAACATTATAATATTATATATTCATAATTTTTCAAGTTGTATCACGAAAATAAGTAAGAATTATCTTAGGCAAAATTATGCAACATGGTCGATTAATGGTCGAACTAGGTCTGAAAGCTTGTGTTCTTAATTAAAGCAAGATATTTACTTATTGTCAGATATCTTCGCTGTATAATTTAAAAATTGTCATATAAAACAATAGCGAAATTCTTCTCAAAGTTAATTAAAAGATTTCAAAAATGATTTTCATAAATTATAGGAACACACACACACAGCTGATTAATCGGAAATATATTAAAATGTTATGGCCCGATAAGGCTTTCCGAACGAAATATTATGATTTCATCAAATATTAAAAATTGTATTTTTTGTCATAAAAAGGTTTATTTTTTACTGACAAGAAAATTCGAAATATCTCTGTGATACAAACTGACAATGATACATTTAAACGTGAAATCATAGAAAAATATTCGTTGCTAAACAATTTTCGTAAGAATGTTGTTATGAAAGGAGATGTTAAAAATTGCTCTAACTTTTCGCATTGATTTAGTATATTAAAATATTATTTTTCACCCTTATAAAATCCTTCTTCAATAGCTTTTGTGTCCTGCGACGAAAACATGTCTGGGCGCTAAAAAATTTCATCAAAAATTAGCAACATTTAGATATGAACAAATATCAGACAGACAGACGATTATACTCAATTCGAATTATTTTCTCAATTCCAATTAATATAGTAAATATATATTATTGTAAACTTACCATTAGTACCATAAAGTATAATTGACTGATTTGATAAAAGCGAAGAAGAATTCATAATTTTTACTTGATGTTCAAAACATGTCCGTTCTTAAAAAAAAAGGGGAAACATTGCCAGACTTTCATTTTGGATAACAAACATTCGTTTCAAAAGTCACGATTATTGAGTTCATTACCAAAGGTTGGAGGGATGGCTGTATAAGCATCAGAATTCTCAGCCGTATTTTTGAAAGAGACTCATACATCCGTCCCTCCTTTTTTTGAGTTATGAAAATTTAAATCTGCTCCATATACATTTCAATTTAATCCACATGGAGCGATCTGTACGCAAATACTTCCACTAATGTGTCAACACAATATTAAAGAAGTAACAACAATATTGTTGGCCAAGGCCGACTATTAAACACCCTACCACTTTATCTAATACAATTCTATACAACGAGGCGATAGCCTAAGCTACTACTGCTCTCATCTCTCTGGTCTAAGAATTAATTTTATTAGTTTAGAGTATAATAATAATAATAATAGTAATTATTCTACACTTACTGTCGTGGAAATAATTATAAATGTATTACAATATTTTCCAAAAATAGGCTCACATGGGTTAAATTTGGTGCAATTAATTTTTATGTAAAATTACTATTAGAAACTTATTTTTAACATAAGATATTAAAAACTTGACCTTTTAGTCATATAAAGGCAAGAAAGTTTATATGGGAGGCGGTTAAAAAAATGGTGGCCTACGATACAAATTTTCTACATTTATTTTGTATACCAAATTACTAATTTCTACCGACCTTATGTCGAAAAATATAATGAATTGCAATTTTTCTCATACAAAGTTTTTTTTTAAAAGCGGCTTCATATGGGGAGTGGCCATAAAAATAGTCCGATCAAATCCATTTCTAGTAGGCTTCATACTTGGACGAAAAGACGGTAGTATATCAAATTTCGTCAGAATCTCCCGAAAATTGGATCTTTTAGGTTAAACACAAAAAGTCGGACATACAGACGGATTAAAATCAATTCAGAAAATTATGTTGAATCGGACGATATAATAAAAGGTTGGTCTATCTTATACCCTTCTGGGTGCTACAGACATCCGCACAAACCTATAGTAATCTGTAGCGCGATTAGTGTAGGGTATAAACGTATATTTCAATATATTTACGTCTTCAAATACGTGTAAACGTTTGATTGAGGAAGGAAGGGGATATCTACGATTTTCTTTGAAATATATGTAGTTTTCTTAAACACACAATGAATGCAACGAATACATTTGCATCGTGCTTTATGCGCCTACACTCGCTTCATGCACTTACACGCGCATTGTACACCTACACACGCTTTTCTATCATCTTTAATGCACCAACGCAATGCAAGACATATATATTCAACTATATATAAAACATATAACTAAACCAAAATTTTGATATTTTGGTGCATAATCCACGAGACAAACCCACTCATTTTGTTCGACGCTTTAGTCGTCTTTTAGAATCAAAGGTGAACTTATCTACGCCTCCAGTAGTATGTAGTCGTGTTGTTTAAAAAGTAAGTTCCGTTTATCCTTTACTTTTTTAAATGCCTGCCTTTCTTTTTAGCATACTTTGCCTTTATATGATATTCAGGTTTTCTTATAAAGGATTTTTTTTTTATGTAGGCAATGCAAAAATTATTACTTCTACATATATAAACCGTATTTGCTCATCTTCTATGCGTTCTTTCTCGTAATCTTAAAGATGCTTAACAACAATAGCGCTAAGTTTGTGCAATGACTTGATAATAAAAATAAAAACTATACAACTGTTGTTTTTTTTTTTTGTTCTTTTTTTTGTTATTACACTGGTTGATAAGAACACATGTTTACTATATATAATGGGTTGGCAACTAAGTAACTGCCGATTTCATTTATAGATGTCCCTTACTCCTATTTTTATCATATCCGTAAATGTTGTGATCTTCTTCTTCTTATATCAGCTGTTATTCTTATCTAGCTTTACAAGTTCAGTGTTTAGATATTTTCTTAAAGGTTTTTTTTTTGCCTCAACATTAGCATGGCGTGCAAGCGCGAACATTTTCGCCATATTTTGCTTTATTATTTTCGTAAAGGAAAGTGCAAGCAATGCAAGCCAACAAAAAGTTACGTGATGTGTATGGTGATGAAGCCCTTCAAGAAAGGCAATGCCGAAGTTGGTTTAAAAACTTCCGTTCTGAACCAACGTTTAGGTCGACCCGTTGAGCTTAATGAGGATGAAATCAAAACCATCATCGAAGCGGATCTACATGGGAGATTGCAGAGAAGTTAAATGTTTCGCATACAGTCATTGAGAAGCATTTAAAACGTGTCGGTCTCGTTAAAAAGCTGGATATTTGGGTTCCGCACGAATTGAAAGAAATTCATTTAAGAAAGCGCATTAGCGCTAGGGAATTATTGCTCAAATGCAATGAACTCGATCTGTTTTTGAAATGAATCATCACTGTGGGCGAAAAGTGGATTGTGTACAACAATGTCCATCGGAAACGATCGCGGTATATGCCTAACGCGTCATCGCAAACCACTTCAAAGGCACATATCCAACAAATGAAGATTTTGTTGTCAATTTGGTGGGATTGGAAAGATCCGGTGTATTTTGAGTTGCTTCCAACGAACCAAACCGGAGGACTACTGTCGGCAATTGGACAAATTGAATGCAGCGGTCAAGGGAAAGCCGCCAGAATTGGTCAATCATAAAAGTGTCATTTTCCACCAGGAAAATAATAGGCCGTACACTTCTTTGGTCACTCGGCGACAATCGATGGATCTTGATCGGGAATTGATGGTAAACCCCACAATGTAGTCCTGATCTTGCGCCATCGGATTACCACTTATTTCGATCCTTGGCCAACTCCGTTGGTGTTAAAACTTTCAACGATGAGGACACTGTGAAATATCATTTAATTTAGTTTTTGGCCGAAAAGGACCAGACTTTCTACGAGCATGGAATTTTCAAGTTGTCAGAGAAAATGCAAAAGGTCATTGAACAAAATGGAAAATATATTACAGATTAAACTTCATTCCAAGTACAAATAAAAATTTTTTATCTTATTGAAGAAATCGGCAATTACTTAGTTGCCAACCCAATATATATACATGTACGTAAATGAATGAACTGTTAATAAATTAAAAAAAACAAAGTATTTTTTTTGAATATTTATAAGAAATTAGAATTCAAAACTGGTTTATTTTTTATATATAAAAACAAAATTTATTACATTGGGTTGTTAGAAAGCGTCATAGCGTTGTTTTCCTATTAAAATTCTTATTAAAATTCTTTATTGACTATTAGAATGTATATATACATAGTAACAAAATAATTAATTATGTTTTTTTACGTAGCTACTAACAAGCGGTCTCCATTTGCCAGTATCAGAAAGGAAAGAACCAGAAATAAACCAGATTTTAAAGCCCTTGTGGTGGCAAAAAAAAAAAAGTAGTAAAACTTTTCACTAACGCTAATTGCTAGGAAGAAAGATTTTTCGGATTGAATGCTTTCCAGCTTACTAGACTCGCTGCCAAGCTATAAACTTGGATTGACCCCCTGAAACTAACCAAAAACTAAATTTCGCCGTTTAGTATTTTAAAAGGAAATTCAATTTTCTATCGTCGTGACGAAAAAACTTTTTTACGCGAGTTTTTTTCTTTTACAATTATTTTTTTGAAAACTTTAAAATTCTTTTATATATATATTGTACATATTAGGTGGACTGAAACGTTCGTAGGTTGGCACATAGATGACGCTACCAGTATTAAATCCATATGATTTTTAGTTAGCTCTAACCTTTAACAGACACATGTATAAATTTGACAATTGTTGCACTATTAGTATGTGAGTTATAGCATTTTTAGTGAAGCAGCATTTTGGCTTAAAATTTCTGTCCAGCGAGCATCCTCTTCAGGTCTGAGAACAGAAAAAAGTCGATGGGGGACCAGATCTGAAGAATACGGTGGATGCGAAAGCAATTCGAAGCCCAGTTCATGCAAATTTTGCCATCGTTTTCATTGATTTGTGAAACGGTACATTGTCTTGATGAAACAGCACTTTCTTTTTCTTCTTCAAATGAGGCCGTTTTCTCCACGATTTTGTGTTTCAAACGCTCCAATAACGCTACGTAATAGTCGGTGTTTATAGTTTCTCACTTTTTAAGATAGTCGGTGAATATTAGTACCATGCGTATCCCAAAATATTGATGTCATAACCTTGCCAGCCGACTCTTGAGTCTTTCCACGCTTTGGAGTCGATTCATCACGTGCAGTCTACTCGGCTGACTGTCGATTGGACTTCGGTATGAAATGATGGAGCCATGTTTCATTCATTGTCGCGTAATGACGCAAAAATTCGGGTTTATTACGAATGAACAGCTCCAAACACTACGTAGAATTATCAATTCGTTGTTGTTTTTGGTCGATTGTGAGCTCGCTGCGGTAGTCACTTTGAACAGAGCTTTCGCATATCCAAATATTCATTCACGATATGTTCAACACATTCCTTTGATATCTTTAGGGTCTCAGCTATCTCAATCAACTTTACTTTACCGTTATACAAAATTATTTTTTGGACTTCTTTGATGTTTTCATCGGTAACAGCCTTTTTGAGGAGTCCACTGCATGCATGGTCCTCGGTGCTTATTTCGCCTCGTTTAAATATAGCAAACCACTTCTCTACGGTTGAGTTTCCTGGCGCAAAGTCCGAATAATGTTTATCAAGCCAAGTCTTGGCTTCATTAGTATTTTTTTTTCGCCAAAAAGCAATGCTTTTTTAACACACGAGATTCCTTTTTATCCATTTTTTCAAACTAACAAAAGTTGCTTCACTAAAAATGCCATAACTCACATACTAATAGTGCAACAGCTGTCAATTTTTATACGCGTGTCTTTTGAAGGTTAGGGCTAACTAAAATACTAGTAGCGCCATCTATGTGTCAGCGTACGAACTTTTGAGCCCACCTGTTATGTATATCATAAACATTTATTATATTAAACATTCATAACTTTCTTTATTTGCAGGATGACGGCCCCGCTACCCAAACGAGAATTTTCGTACGTATATTATATAAAATTAAAAAATGTAAATAAATTGAAATTATTTAAAATTTAATATCACACACACAACTTTTTATAGATCAACACAAAAAAGTGAGATAAAAATAATCGCACACATGTGGAAATCATCTCATTTTTCATATGTTCATTGTATCAATTCCTGTTTTTCAAATACGAACGAGGTCGTAATAATTTAAATGTAAACACATGTTCAATGGTATTAGGTTGGGATCAACAAAATGCCGTATACATATGTATAAAATACACTATACCTCGGAAGTGATTAGAGCTAAGATATATATATATATATATCCGGCTATATCCGGCTACTGGATGCAGGTCAAATCCACAATAAGCCAAAATAATCCAAATTAAACCTTCTTCTTATAAGTTTTTTTACACGTTTAAGCATTCCAGTACAGAAAAATGTAAAAGCATAATAATGTTGAATTCTATATGCAACTGCTAAAGAAAAATCGCAAGTGACTAGACCAAAAATGCCATACATCTTTATGGAAACTAGAGAATTTTGACTACGAAAAAAACTGACAAAAAAAAAACAGCAAATTTAATATAAAAATATGATGTCCTTCGAATCCGGAGAAAAGTCTTATTTGCTTAGTTCTTCTAATTCGGATATGATAGATCGTTCAATAATTTCCGGGAACTGGCACATAAATCTACATAATCTTTAGAAATGTCAATCTTCAAAAAACGCCTTTCGATGCTTTATGTCATTTCCATTTATTTACTACGATTTGTTTTTGTGGTTTCAGTACCGGCACTTTTATGATTTTCAAAGAGATCGTATCATCGCATATGTTGATTACACTTTCTTCTCGAACGTTCAAGAAAAAACTGATATAAGCAATTAGTCAAAAAATAACCAAGATGTTGGAGATATAAGTCTGAAATTAAAGGCTTCCTCCATCCTTATAAATATGATGACGAACCATAGCTTTCTGATGAAAAAAAATTTCAGTGTTGATTCAAAAAGTTTCATGCTAATTTTCCCTCTTATCAAAGACAAGGGTTTGTCGATTTGAAACGAGCTCGTACCGCGAACTGATCTGGCTTAATTTACTCTGAATGGCCAAATGAAATTATTACACCAGAAAACAATAATAAAAAAAATCACAAAAATTATTCTCAATATCGAGAAGTGAAGTTCAGAAATGGTAACTGAGATTTTTGAAAAATATCAAAACACATTTTATTGACCACTTTTTTTGAGAAAGGAAAGGAATTTTTGAAATGAATACCACGTTTACTTGCAATGGAACAGAAAAACCTTAACACAAGTTGACAAAATTACAAGAATTGAAATTCGTATTGCTACCACTCTAATCATATTCTCTAGATCCGGCCCCCCATTGTTATTATCTGTTTGCAAATTTCCAAAAAATTTTTCATAGACAAAAAAATTTAAATAGAGTGATAAGATCACAAAGTTCGGAAACTTAACCATATTCCGAGGATTTTAGCAAACTGTTCTATGAAACGATACCAAAATATTAGACTTATTATACCGTTGTTCGACTGAGGGAACAGAAGATAAATGAATGAATTTGAATTTTACAAAATGTACCCTTCTTACTTAGTCCCGGAAATTATTGATCGACATATATTTTGTCATTTGGCAGTTAATCAAATATTTTGGTTTTAATTAAAATCAAAATAATCAAAATAAAAAAAAATTTATATTCGTCTTAAGTAGAATCTTGTATACCTAACATTTTTAGTGTTAGATTGAGAAGAATTTTTAAAAGTCAACTAAATTATATAAACTTTTAAATGATCTTAATATAAATGTTATATATATATGTATATAAATGTATTAAAGTTTACATCGCTATCTCGTAGGTTATGTATACATTTCCGGCTACTGGATGCAGATCAAATCCACAATAAATCAAAATATAATCCTAGCTAAACCTGCTTCTTAAGTTTTTTTTGCAGTTTTAAGAATTGCCAGAAGAATCTAAGAAATGTAAGAGTGAAATAATTTTGAATCCTATAAGCAAAGCGTGGCCGTCATGCCAGCCGTCAATATGTTCATTCAATACAACATAAAAATAATTCATTCATTCAACACATTCTGTAAATCTTTTCGATGTTAATGTGACAAAAAGATACAGATGCATGCGTTCGTTTTTTTTCTCTCTCTAAGAAACAAGCTGATGAATACCATATTGACATTTAGTATTTAAAAAATCTGTTCATGGTTTATAGGTTCAAATTAATGAAATTGTTTCAAAAAACAACAAAGAAATAAAAACAAAAAAAAACAACAAAGAATTAAAATAAAAAAATAAATAAATAAAAATGTGTTGAATGAGAACGAAAAAGTTAAAAAAAGATTTTTTTTTGTTTTTTTTTTATTAATATATTAATTTACAATATATCTAAAGGATAATAAGTAAATATATATATAATATATATAACAGAGATTATTATTCCCCAAAGGGATCAATATATGAATAAATAATATATGAATAAATATGAATAAATTGAAATGAGCGTTAAATAAAATTATTATATATATATTATTATACTATATATATTATAAACTTATTATTATATAAATATATAATAAAATTATTATATATATATATTATTATATATATATATATAATAAAATTATTATATATATATATTATTACATCAAATTATTAATGAATAACTGTAATGTAACTACTAAATGAGAGATCCAATATATGGCGTCTTTTTCATCTTCTTATCTCATTGGATTCATCATCTAAAAGACATATTACCAAAATATTTGTATGGTTACTCAGTCTGTCCAGATAACTCTCATCAAATTCTATCAAAAAAAAAAAATTTTTTTTCAACATTTGTTGGCCTACGAACTTTTCAGCCTAACTGGTATTTAGAAGAAAAGTAGAGAATTTGACTTTTAATAAAGGGAATATCCAGGTCATCATGAATCGTTTTGTTACGGACGGACCATGAAGCATTAGCAATAAAACGAAGCATCTTAGATTAATATTTTTGGAGTATTTCAATATTTGTGTTGTACTTGCTGTTCCCCATAATTGTACTTCATAGGTTCCAAATAGGTCGGAGAATGCTTTTGTATAACATAAATTTATTTCTTAGATTAATTTGGACTTGAATTAACCAACAGAGACTTTTGGTTTTTAAATCAAATTGCTAGTGGAGCATTAGCAATAAGACGAAGCACCTTAGATTAATATTTTTGGAGTAGTTCAATATTTGAGTTATTTACTGTTCCCCTTAATTGTACTTCATAGATTCCAAATAGGTCGGAGAACGCTTTTGTATAACATAAATTTATTTCTTAGATTAATTTGGACTTGAATTAACCAACAGAGACTTTTGGTTTTTAAATCAAATTGCTAGTGGAGCATTAGCAATAAGACGAAGCACCTTAGATTAATATTTTTGGAGTAGTTCAATATTTGAGTTATTTACTGTTCCCCTTAATTGTACTTCATAGATTCCAAATAGGTCGGAGAACGCTTTTGTATAACATAAATTTATTTCTTAGATTAACTTGAGATTCTGGACTGGAATTAACCAATACAGACTTTTGGTTTTTAAATCAAGTTGCTGGCGTTTAACGTTTACGGGATTTATCCATATTAACCTTTGATCAACCTTTGATTAATCTTTGCACGCCAAGATATTTTACGTAATTATTAACTAGAATGTTATTCCCATTCAGTAATAGTGAGGGACATGGGAACATTTGTGTAGCGTGAACGTAATATGCACGGATTTTCCAAAGTTAATCTTGATATTCCATTTGTTTAGCCAAAGCGAAACGTTAGTTTGCACGAAAAAAAGAAAAAGTTTTCTTAAAAACACAAATGAATTAATTGAATTGATTTATATAAAATTATATATGTATATATATGTAAAATAATATAAATTAAAAAAAAAATGTTTTGATTTCAATACACTAAAATATACATATATGTAACAAAGTCTCAAAGCGGTAGTGTCTTCATTGAGTAGTCGTACATTTTATATATAAAAGGTTATATTATGTATTTTGAAAAAGTTATAATAATAATATAAGATTAATAACAAAAATAATAAACAAAATATATAAAAAGAATCACTAGTTTCGCATAAAAAAGTGAGAGCGCTGTTAAAGAATATAGTCGAGTCCTTACAGTTCACGTATTAATTGTTGCTTATATACATCCATGTACAAGTGTATAAGTTAACGGATAATTTATTAGTTATCAAATTAAAAGCTATCGTCTCTCTCTGTCTCTCTCTCGCTCTCTCCCTCTCTCTCTGTAAAATGAATTGTTCAATAATTGGACACTAACTTTAAATGCAAACCTTAAGAATAAACACAATAGTTTATCTGACACCTCTTCTCAAGTACCCAATAAGTTCCCACACAAGTTTGCAAATATAAACATTTTATTTTAATTTCTAGAAATAATTTATAATAAAATCAGTTGCAATCAAGTACTCAATCATTAGAAGTGTTTTTAATTAACTTATATATATAACTTATATACTTATATATAAAAATGAAATCGAAAACGAGAAAAAATTGACGTCTTAAGTGGGTGATGAAGACGTCCCAACTGGGAGAAGAATAAACATATTTTTATTTTCTCTATTAAATATTAATTACATTATATTGTGTGTTTAAAAACGTCCGAGAAATACATCGGAAATCACTTATATTTTGTGACCATTAAAAATGAAAAGGTTCAATAGTTAATTCTTCTTCTAATCAACTTTTTTCTTTTAATTTCTCTGTTCTATTCTATTTATCATAAATAGTATTCATTTTTCACTGTTAGCGGGAACAGTAGGTTTTGAATTATTATGAGTATACTTTTGCACATTTTTTTTTTCTAGACCTTTATAGATAAGATAGATATAGATATCCAAGAGAGTAATATGAGTTAATTATCACACTTGTTTTACACATACGAATATTCAACAAACAAAAAACAATATAATGTAAAATATTGGAAAAAATTTGAATTCTAATATTTGATTCCAGAAGTTGTGATTTACATATAGAAAATCCCCAGTGGGATGTGCCATGAATTACAGCTAATAAAATGAAAAGGATACTTAAGTATATCGAACATTGCATTGAAGTCCCTAAAATCATGTAAATTTTACGGTAGAGTTTTTTCACAAATGAAAAAACACCAACGATCCGATAGCCTAATCTGCTAGGCCGATAGCCTAAGCTGCTAGTGTGTGCTCTCATCTTTCTAGTCTAAGAATTAATTTCATTAGTCTAGAGTATAATAATATAATAATACGTAACTTTTGAATTGTGGCGTTATATGTCTTATAGTTTGATCAAAAACTAACGAGAGTTTTCAAATTTATTCAAAAACTTTTGATTTATACTAATCCCATTCAAGGTAGCCCGCTTTACAAGCTTTTGCCCAAGTAGATGACGCTAATCAGGAAAATATTTAATTTTTAAAATCTCAAATTCCTATTGACATCATACAAAGTATTGAAAACTGAATGATAAAAGTATAATATCACAATTTTTCGATTATATTTATATTTATATAGTTATTATTATGTTTATACTTATACAGTTACAATCTCCACCTGAATCATATCAAAATTTCTCCAATACATTTTTTTTTGTTGTTATCATCATACATTATTTTTTTCCTTTACTCTAAGAATTTATTGCATTAATTTAAATATTTATAATAATAATAATAATTATAATAATAATTATATCATGAATTAAAAATTTTAATTTTATTTTTATTTTATATAATGTTCTCTTTTATTTTTATATTTTAGCTTAGTACCAAAAATAGTTAATGGTGGTATCGCTGGTATTATCGGTGTATCGTGTGTCTTTCCTTTGGATTTAGTGAAAACTCGTCTACAAAATCAACAAATAGGACCAAATGGCGAAAAAATGTATAAAAACATGTGAGTTTTTATTATTAATACATTTAAGAATTTCTTATTTTATATAGAATTTATTTTAATTTATTTTTTTATTTTTCATATTAGGTTTGATTGCTTCCGAAAGACATATCGTGCTGAAGGTTATTTTGGTATGTATCGAGGTTCGGCCGTAAATATATTATTAATTACACCCGAGAAAGCCATTAAATTAACCGCTAACGATTACTTCCGTCATAAGTTTACGACTTCAGATGGCAGACTACCAATTAGTAGTCAAATGTTTGCTGGCGGTTTAGCTGGCGCTTTTCAAATTGTTGTTACCACTCCTATGGAGTTATTAAAAATTCAAATGCAAGATGCTGGTCGTGTTGCAGCTCAAGCTAAACTGGCTGGTAAAGTTGTTGAAAAGAGTTCAGCTACAAAAATTGCACAAAAATTGCTACGGGAGAAGGGTATTATTGGCTTATACAAAGGTATTGGAGCAACCGGTTTGCGGGATGTTACATTTTCGATTGTCTACTTTCCTATGTTTGCTATGCTTAACGAATTGGGGCCACGACGTAAAGATAATTCCGGTGAAGCTGTATTTTGGTGGTCATTTTTATCAGGATTAGCATCCGGTTCATTTGCAGCATTATTTGTTAATCCTTTGGATGTAATAAAAACACGTTTGCAAGCCCTTAAAAAAGCTGATGGTGAGAAAGAATTCAAGGGCATCGTTGATTGTATAACGTAAGTTTAAAAAATATGAATCGTTCGCGTACGATATTATCGTTATAATATTCATTATCAGGAGTAGTACCAGTGGGTAATGTAGGGTCTTCTGGAAGAAGTGGCACAAAATTATTGCATTTGATTTTTAGCATTTGAAATTATCAAATGAAAACTCGTATGTAGTCACGGTAAATTTAGGTCTGCTGAAGTAAATTATATGACAGCAAGAGACCTCTTTCAGGCGACTAAGCATTAGGATGATCTATGACGAATTTTGAATCAAGTTATATACTTTTCAATATTTATTATTATTATTATTAAACTCTAGACTAATGAAATTAACTCGTGGCCTAAAGAGATGAAAGCTTTAGAGCAGCTTAGGCTATCGGCTTTTCTGGTGTTTTTTTCATTTTTATGAAAAAACTCTAGCGCAATGAGATTTGAACCCACTAGTACTGACTTGCTAGAGGCGCTTCTTAACAGTTCAGACAACGTGGGGGTAAAAAAAAAAAAAAAAAAAAAAAAAAAAAAAAAAAAAAAAAAAAAAAAAAAAAAAAAAAAAAAAAGAATATTCCTAATCTTCAATAACTTAAGTAATTTTTGTCTTTTTATTTTCAGAAAAACTATGAAATATGAAGGTCCGACCGCTTTCTTTAAAGGAGGTTTATGTCGTATGATAGTTATTGCTCCGCTTTTTGGCATAGCACAAATGGTTTATTTTTTGGGTGTTGCTGAAACATTAATGGGCATTAAGACGAACCAGCACTAAAGCAAATGATAAAGTGAAAAAGTTTACAGCATTTTGTCGTCGACTCCTTTTTAAAGATTTTTTCTTTCTTTTTAAAGTGAAGTGTGTGTGTCTGTGCATAATTATAGAAAGTCTTGCCTAAGATAAATAATTATATGACAAATTCAAATTAGTTTTAAGTTCTATAGTTGTTATCAATAGAAAAAATTTGCAAAATTTTTAAGTGATATTGTGTAATAAAATAGTTTTCCGAGCCATGATGGTCAACTTTTGCCATAATATCTAAATGAGTATTTAAAGTTTTCAAATAGTCTTTTTTTTCCCCACCCTCTACCTTTTAAAGTAAATTCTATATAATTATTTTTAAATAATTTAAAAAAAAAAAAAAAAAAAAACATACGTAAGCTCTATATGCTTTTAGTTAAATGTCTGAATTAAATAAGTAGAGAAAATTTAAATTTTCAAAAACGATATTTTCTTTTCTCTCTCTCTCTCTCTCAGTTCATAAATAATGCTTTATTTACTTCCAAACAAACAAAATAGTTTCACAAATTTGTACGTATCTAGGGAATCAAAAATAAAATTTGAATTAAGTCAAGTATTTTATTTAATACCTTAAAACGAACTTCCGCAAGAGATTTTCAGTCAATCAGTCAACGGAAATGAACGATTTTGAGGTCTTAAGCCAACTAAAGGCTTCGTTAATGTTCGAATATAATCGGAAATATTTCTTCTAGATAATATATATTTTTGATAAATTTCTTTTTTTTTTTTTAATTTTTTATATTTTTTTATAGAATTTAAGTTTATGTTTCATTTTGCTATATTTATATTTGTGAAAATGTATCTAACTGTTGTGGCCAAAATTTTTAGTTTTTCTGTTAACTAATGAAAAAGCAAAAAATAATTATTTTTTATATTATTTCTTTAACTGAGTAGCCATAAAGGAATTTATTATGTAAAAAAAAAAAATATATATATATATATATCAAATGAAAAAGAAGAGAAAAATTGTGTAAAAGACAATAAAACCAAAACATATAAAACATAAAATGCTTACTAAAAGAAATTAGAATGAAAAAAAAAAAGAAAAGAAAGCAAAAACAAATTGCCTCTCAATCACACTTCCTAATAACGTAATAAACTATTGTCTACACACATACGATGTCGTTTTTCCATACATTGTCTGTCTAAATATGTAGATATAAATATATACATTAATTGATACTATTTACATAAATGGGGGAAAAAAAAACTGTAATCACTTAGCTTAGAAATTAGAAAAATGTTGCTCTCTGTTGCTGTGTTTCCAAAAATCTATTATATGTTTATATAGGGCTTTGATTATGAAAGTGATCTAATTTTGAGATTTTTCAAGATTTGCTTTTAAATAATATAAGAAAATTATCTTTAGATTATAAAAAAAAAAAAAAGAAAAAAAAGTATAATTTAAAATTTCCTTAGATTTCAATAGAGAAAACCATTATAGTGGCTGTGAAATTTTATATGCAAAAGTTATGCAGTTATACAGTGAATTCTTCAATTCTTCATCGAAATGAATTGTTTAATTCTATAAAATTACTTATATAACATTTAAAAAGTAATGAATGTACTGGATATAGAAAAACTAAGCTGAGAACAAAAATATTGATGTATATTTTATAATTTTTACAATAAGAAAAAATGAACTTTTATTATTATTAATTATATTCGCCTTCTGCTACTTCAATATACTACTGATACACACTGGCGGAGACCATACTGTAGGAAACTCGTAACACCATTTTTTTTTTTTTTTTTTAATCAAAAATATTACCTTATTTCCAAGATATATCTCGATCTCATATAATTATTTTTTTTCAATATTATATTAATGCACTAGCGGAGACCATACTATAGGAAACTCGGAACAGCATTTTTTTTGCGTTCAATGATATTATTAGAAACAAAAATATTAACTTATTTCCAAGATATATCTCCATCTTATATAATTATTTTTTCTTAATATTATACATCCATTTTTTTTTTTTTTTTTTTTTGAAGCAGGACATCTAAAGCGAGGAATTTCATGGCGTTATCAAAATAATTTTTCAAAACTCTCTTATTATATTACTAAACAAAATGTGCTAAACATATTTATTGATTGAAAATTTCATTGCTTTAAGAATCGCTTTATTTATTTGCATTTATTATTTGCATTTGAAATATTTATCTCTACATTATTCGCAAAATTATATCAGAAGTTTTCCGCTTTGCTACGAATTAAAAATTTTAATTTTCAACTAAACTATACATTACATATGCTTGAATAGGGCAAAAGGATTTTTGAGCGCAAAATGAAATTCTTTGTCAAAATACGGTCTGAAAAGAAAGTTTTAACAATTGTCTTCTTTTGACCTGAAAAGAAGTTAATTTTAATTTTTGTGTTTCGACCTACGATAGATTACCAATCGTAATAAGTATACGTTTAGATATATTTAATAGGTACCAACGCCTGCTAACGGGAAATGAAATAGTGGCTTTTCTTTATATCTAGAGTAAAGTACGAAGTGTTCGCTACATATGTTAATTAAATGTCACAAGCTATCTTAGTTATAAAACTAATTATGGGTTAGTTAGCTAGCACTAGCCAACTATTTGACATAACTAAGTCCATCACTGAATTTTAGGTATTTAGAACTACATTATTTATTTAATTATCCACTAAGTCTTGGCTTATTTTTTGAAACTCCTGATATATCAGCTTATTAGTTATCATAATAATAATTTGAAAAAAATCTCAGCGAAGCGTGTAAAATCAAAATAATTTCAAAAAATTTACAAACTACTCAGCTCCAGCTTATAGAGTAAACATAACGACAATATTTTGATTTTCCTTAAAATTAAAGAAAAAGAGCCAATCCCAACGATGTTTATATAGAGAATGCGAAATGATTGATGAACTTTCTCCTTTTATATATTTTTTAATTATTTACTTAAAAGATCACTTTCATAGTCAAAACAATATATATATATATATATATATATATATATATATATATATATGAGTTTATGTGTATGTACGTAATTTGTCATAATCAAAATTTCGAAAATTTAAATCTAATATATTAAGTTTCTCTCCGTTTAAATCTCATTCGTTAATACATATAATCAAGTTTGTGTTCGAACTCTTTGAAAAAATTAAAGTTATACATAAAAGTGTTATGTCAATTTGGAAAAAAAAAATTAAATGCTATAAAAAAAAAGGAAAAATGCAATTAAAATAAAATACAATGCAATACAAACCATGCATTCCAATCAATTATGATATGAAACGAAGTTGTTGTTGTTGTTGTATTATTTGAGAACTTTATTTTAAGCTTTCTTATTTTCATTTTAAATATTGAATTACATTCAAACCAATAGTAAGACTTCTAGTCTACGAAAAAAAAAAAAAAAAAGATATCATTTGTTTGTGAAAATGCCTGTGTTTCTTTAGATATTTCCCTTTTCTCCTTTTTAACCGAAAATACTTTTTTTTTTGATTTATTTATCGGTATCACATTAAAACTGATATAAAACACGAATATTGTATCCGCCCTGAAGCGAATTTGGACACCTACCACTTCAGTGTTAGTAAAATTCTTAAAAAGGCCAACGTATTTCATTTGGTAAGATATTATCTCAGTTAACTATTTTTACGCGTAGGACGTATTTTTAAATGGTTTTTGTAAATAATTTTAACAATTACTTCAATACAATTGTGTATCGATAGTTTTTGTTTTTTTATTATTTCGAGCGAATCATGGATGCTTTTACATATTCTAATTCCTTATTTCCTATGTTATATTTTATTTACCCTGAAGCATCCCAGAGAAGGAGAGGTGAACGTAATTTTATTTTTATTGAAAAAATGAGTCAATATTTTGTAAACGGAACGACCAACATATCATATATAATTTTCAAAGTGGTGGGTATCATAAACCTGATATGACATTTTAAGACAAACAATTTTATATAACGTCTGCTTGACGATTCGTAGGTACTTCATTACCATCTAAATCTCTTGTAGGATCACCTGACATATTATCATAACGACTACGTTGTAAACGCAATAATATTTTCCGATACCATTCCATAAGAATAGCTCTACGATATGACATTAAACCTAAACCAATTATTACAAAGGAAAGTGCTGACATGAAGTTCATCTGTTCCCACTGTAACAGTAACGCTATTACCCACACCGTCCATGTGCGTACACTATCACCGTGAATAAGATTTGAACTGGAAGAGAATTTTGTAATGCATAGACCGGTATATCCATGAACAGCAGCTGTTACAATAAATATTGAAATTGCCACAATAATCCAATAATTACTTTGTAACTGTTTGGTAATATCCATGAAATCGTCATAAACGCCTCTTGAATTATCATTAAATGGTATTATAGCAGGCTGATAATTCATATATATAGCGATTAAAGTTGTTTGAAGCAAACCAAATATTCCACGCCACCCAATCGCTTGCATAAGCGGTATATCTATGGTTTTAATATATTTTTCTTCATATACCATTCTAATCCCCTCAAATGCACCAGCGCATATTATCAACAGTTCAGCCGTTAGAATAGCGTTGGCATCAATGAGAGGTAACGAACTTTGATCGTAATTAATTCGATGCAAATCGTTTACAACAATTAAAAGCACAGCCGAAGCAATGACCAACATAGCGCACCAGTGACGTCCTGTTAAACCTGTATTAAATTTTATAGCACGGGAAAAAGCCACAAAAATAATGCAAGAGCCTGTTAGAAAAAAAAATAAAGATAGTTTTCAGACAACTTGACTTTATATTTGATCGTAAGAGATATTCAAATATCGTAATACTTGTGGTGGTAACCCTTTTCATTTTTTTTTTTTTTTTTTTTGGTGGTAACCCTTTTCATTTTTTTTTTTTTTTTTTTAATGATAAAAACTTTATATTTTGTTTACTCACTTCTTATCATTTGAAAACTTGATGTATAGGTCAGGTAAAGTCCGGTGAAAAGTAATGTGGAGGCTGTGCTATGTAGAAGTGCCGGATAAATCATTTTCGTAGGACGAAAATCTTGATCACCGTTGGTAAAAAAATTTACTATCTCTGAACCATCCTGTCCAAAAAACACATACAAATTTTGTTAATAACATAATAATTCGTTGCCATAATGAATATACGTACACCACGACGTCGCAAGAAACAATACATGAACTTAAATATCATATAACAAATCAGCTCTCCCGTAAACATTAATATTGTTAAGAATACCTAGAGATTTATTAATAAGTATACGAGAAAGCATCAAGAAGTATTATCCGATATATGAATTAACTGGAAAACATAGATGACTTACCGGATGATTAAAATAACGCAATTTTCCATCATTGCATTCACCTTGCAGTGTATTTGTCCATCTGGAAAAATCAGAGATTAAAAATATAATAAATGTAATATAAATATAATATAAAAAAGAAACCTACTTAATTAAAAGGACATTTGCACTGCCCGATAAAAGGAACAAAAACACCAAAATATGATGCATTTCAAACAATTTTAAGCGGTACACATCTATTGAAATATTAACTAATTGAATTATAAATTATTTTTTTTTTTGTCTCTTCTTTTCGAAAAGTGCAAAACAAATTCTTGTAACACAATATTTTCTAGATTTTTGTTGTTTAACTTTTCTATATATATACACTGCAAGAAAGTTTACTGTTTACTGCGTATATGCGAAAAATAATGACATAAATAATTCATTGAAGATAAATAATCGATAAATCCGAAAATGCTTTGCTCACTCGATTACATTAAAACTATATATCAACTATTTCATTTGCGTATTTGTTGAAATATGATTTATGCATAATCTGATTCTCTTATTAATGAAAAGAAGAAATTCACTTTACATTAATACAAAAAAAAGACGGTTTGGCAGAAATATGAGTAAAATTTACAAAAAAAAAAATCAACAGATAGCTCTCTACTCTGTCTAATGAGGTTTTATTTATTATGAATAACGATCAGGTTACCCTATCCTTTTTGAAGTTTAATAATAAGACACTTTTGAGCTTTAGTTTGTTTACATGAGAAACCTGATCGTGTGAGTTTATCAGCTGTTACTTTCAAAAAAAAAAAAACTATGCTTTATGTTTACAATTACATAGAGGTCTTGATTTACACGTTGCAGAAGAAAGTTATAACGCATTCAAGAAAGTTTCAATACTCTAAAGTGAAAATATTTAATTTTTTGCTTTTTATTTATCTGCTAATATTGGAGAAAGGTTTATATATTTCCCAATTTTTCATGAAAAAAAAAAACAAAAGGAAGTTTCCATCAAGTTCGAATTTGGAAGTAACTACGTACGTAACTAAACGAATATATTTATTTACGCTTTATTAAATCAGCGATACGTGTTCTAAATATTATTTGTAAACAATTTATAATTTTAGAAGTTTTTTTCGATTTTCTAATTAGTAAGATCTTTCTCCCAAAACTTCTTGATCACTTTGTTTTACTAATTTAGAACAATATGAGCTAGAATTATTTGCCTGACTATAGTTCCTTAAAATATATAGATATATTTCTTTTTCGGATCTCTTTGCAAAACAGAATGAGTTCGTTTTGTCGGATTCAAACGAAACATCATCATATGGAAAATTTTCTTTTATCGAGAGATTTCCAAGCGCTTTAGGAAATGACAATTCGAAAATGGGAATTATAGAATTATTACAGAGAATAGGTGCAAAAGCAAAGCTTAGCCGCCTGTAAAAAAAGAGGCAGATGCATATGAACAAATATGTTTTTATGAAACGGTTATAGAAGCGAAATGCTGCCAAATTTGTATCGTTTGTCATTTCTCTTACGAACAGACATTCATACATAAAATTGACATTTCTGTTTAATTATATATTTCTCTTAACAAATTCTCGGACGTTGATTAAAAAAAAAATGTAAATTTTTGAAATGATATAAATTATTTTAGCAAACAAAAAGACTATAAATTGATTATATTACATAAATTTTGGCATCAAAATTATATATCTTTTGTTAAGTGAAATCGTGAATAATAATACACAATAACTTTCTTACTAGAATCGAAGAACAAAATATAGAAACAAAATCTCTTACAAGAATTAGTTTAAAAAAGGGGAAGAAACACGCGAAATATATTAAACAAAATTCCAATAAAATGGGATTTTTACAACAAATGATATTAAGCCGCTCTACGCCGCTTACATTTATAATAAAACGAACAGTTAAAAAGCAGAATTCAAATCCAACCAGGTAAAGCTTTGAAGTTCAGAATTTTCAAGGTTACAAATATCTTAGCACTGGGTTAACTGAGTGTTTTTTAGAAAATTGATTATATCTAGAATAATTGAGAATAATTACGGAATGCCGTTTGCACAAAGTAAACAATAACAAATTTTAGTTGCATAACAGGTGAATACGAAATATTTAGTGCCGCCTTTTTCCTTGGTATTGTTTCATTACAGATTAGCAGAAGTAGGTCGTTTGGAGACTGTCAAATTGGATGGCAAATATGAGACTGGCCAATTATTTCTGCATCGCATATTCGGTTATAGAGGTGTAGTGCTATTCCCGTGGACAGCACGTGTTTACGATCGTGACTTGCACAGTCAAAACAAACCAACGCAATCAGCTAAAGCAACGACTGCGCCGACACCTTCAACGACATTAACGCCGCCGCCACCTGCAAGTTCTAATGCCACTGTTACAAATGCTGCAAATGACGAAGATAAAGATTATATTCCTCCGAAATCTTCAACAAGTCACGCGGATAGCGTTTCAGCTGCTTTAAAATCCCAGTTAAGCGAAGTGGTTAATACATTAAATTCTGCGGTCAGTAGTGGTGCAAATTCATCTAATTCGACAACAAACAAATCAACTACGGAAACCAAAATTAAACCACCTAGCAATACCAATTCAACTTCAACTGGTAGTAACACCACAACGTCAACTGGTAGTAGCACTTCAACTTCAACTGGTAGTAGCACTTCAACTTCAACTGGTAGTAGCACTTCAACTTCAACTGGTAGTAGCACTTCAGGTTCAACGTCTTCAGCATCTAAAGACAACTCCAAAGAAATAAGGGGCAAGGTGCACACATTCTACCAGGTGCTAATCGATTCAAGAGATTGTCCCTACATAGTAAAGTCGTTAATTATATTACTGAAAATTTTTTTTAATATGTTTTCGTATTCCAGAGAGCTCAGACGGAGGCAGTAACATTTTTAGGTAGTCAAGATTCTAACCGTAGCCTATATGCAATACCTGGTTTAGATTATGTGTCGCATGATGACATTATGCCTTATGCGTCTACCGACAAACAGCCTTTGCACCATGAATTATTTGATAAGTTCCTGAATCATGTACCCGACAAGCAGCCGAGTTTCGAAGCCAAAGACACATTAAAATCATGGCAAGATAAAAATCATCCTTGGTTGGAATTAAGTGATGTACATAAAGAAACGACAGAAAATATACGTATCACTGTGATACCATTTTATATGGGATGTCGTGAGACGCCGGCGTCGTCCGTGTACTGGGTAAGACCATATTAAATGTTGATTTTCAAAATTTGTCCTTTATATTTTTGTCTTTTATCAATAGTGGCGTTATTCTATACGTTTAGAAAATCTGGGAATGATGAGCGTACAATTACGCGAACGACACTGGCGTATCTTCTCGTTATCTGGCACTTTGGAAACTGTAAGAGGCCGAGGTGTGGTAGGTCAAGAGCCTATACTAAGTCCTCGTCTACCAGCCTTTCAATATAGTAGCCATGTAAGTCTGCAAGCACCTAGCGGTCATATGTGGGGTACTTTCCGTTTGGAACGCGAAGATGGTCATATGTTTGATTGTAAGATACCACCCTTCTCGCTCGAAAGTAAACCCGAAGATCCTATAACAGGGCAACCAACTAAAATTGATTAAAATAACGCACGACTCTAAAAAATAATCCCATAGTTAAAGAAAAGTTAATACTATAGATAGATATGATTTTACTAAAAAAGTTTGACTGTGCACTCTATATACACATGTGCATATATGGTGCATAATTAAAGTTTTCAAAGCTGATATAAAATCACTAAATTTAACGTGATTGTGTAGCCAATTTAAATTAAAATGAAAAAATATTAAAATTTTAAGCTAATTTAAAGGTATTTCGTTATTTAACATAAATGGAGAAAGAAAAAATACATATGTAAAGAGAAACAGAAAAAAACTATTTAAAAAAACAATATCATTATATTTTTAATTCGAAAGTAAAGGTAACTTAATTGATTTACTTTCAACTTCTAAGCTAAAATTAAAAGGTTTCCTATGCTCTTGAATTTCAAACATAACTTGTAAAGCGTCCAAAGAAGCCAATTGGATTGCTGTGGGAATATCTTCACCAAAACCTTTTCCTAATAACTTTTTATTTGAATACATTCCAACAAAATATGTGGCCAATATTGTATTCTTGCCACAGTCTCCAATTAAACGAGGCTCTGGCTCGCTTATTCCTCTTTTCTGGCATATTTGTTTTAAAACCTCCTCTGGTTTGTCGATTTGCCAAATTTCCATTAAATCCTTTTGATTTAATTGAGTACAAATGAAATCTCGGACAAATGAGAAAGCCCTTTCCAAGCCACTCGATTTCTGCAGACAGCCAATTACAGCTAGTAGCGAACGAGACATTGCTTCATTTGAAGGTGGATAAACTGCATCTAGCAATAATTCTTTCATGCCCAAATGCAAAGCTACATGAGCTAATGTGTCAACACTTAATAAATACGAAGTAATGGCATTGTGACCTTCCGTAGGCACTTTGGGTAAGGAGTGGGTTACAAAAGCCTCTATGTAGGCTTTAGTTAAACGTTGACCAAGTTCTGCTAGCTCCTCATTGTGACTTAATTGTATATCAGAATTCTCAATACCCAATTCTTCTTGCTTGGCTTTCTCTTTCATAACATACGATTGCTGTGTTAAAGCTATTTGCAGTAAAGGTATTTGAAAGTCTTCGTTTAATCTTTTACCGAAAGCAAATAATTCGGCACGATAATTCCATTCTATAAAACTCGACCGAGGTTCGGGTGGTTGGGGGCCCAGTTTTTTGGAACGATGGAGAAGTTCTCGCCGAACAGGAGCAACCCATCGTTTAATAGAACGTGTTTGTGCTAAATAAAAGATAAATTAATAGCAACGTCCTTGTAGTAGTAACGATGAAATCCTACAGTACCGAATAAGTTCCACACATTTTTAGCCGATGAAATTTGCATACATCGCAAGGAAATTCTCAGCAAAGCCATTAAAATTTCATTAATGATTTCTTAAAAAAGTTTTTTAATTTTTCTTATCTTATAGTTCTTTGTTGTTTGCTTTGCTTCTATTTTCTCTTATTAAATAATTTATGTGAGAGTGATGCCAAGTTAGAGATTAAATAATGCAAGTGAGAGCAAATAAAAATAAGTAGAATATCAATAATTCTAGAGGAAGAAGAAGAAGATTAAAACGAAGCAATTGACAGAAACGCTGAAGCTGAGGACGCTAAAAACGATTTCTAATATAATTAATATTAATTCAGTAAATGAAAACATTCTTTAATTAATTAAATTAATAAATCAAATGTCTATACAAACTTACGGCGATAAGCCGGTTGCTTTTCAACTGGAGGAAGGTGGAGAATACTATTATGTTGGTTCAGAAGTTGGAAACTATTTACGACTGTTTCGTGGTATTTTATATAAAAAATATCCTGGCATGACTCGTATTGTTCTGTCCAATGAGGAACGTAAACGTTTGGCCGATTCCGGGTTAAGTCCGCATATATTAGCTAGTTCCGTATCATTACTTCGAGCTTGTGAGGTAGATGATATTATAGCTGGCAATGACGAAAAGTTTGTATTGAAATACTTAGATATCGCTCCTATAATCAAATATATGTATATAATATATATATATATATAATTTCACAGGTATCGAGCAATCTCGGTAAATACCTCAGATGCACCGTTGCCACGTGAAAGCAAATCGAAAAAGCAACCTCAATATGTGCCGACTATGCCCAATTCTAGCCATCTAGATGCTGTTCCTCAAGCTACACCCATAAATCGTAATCGGATTCATACGAAAAAAATTCGCACTTTTCCTATGTGCTTTGATGATACTGATGCAACTGCGAGTCTTGATAACGCAGCACAAAAAGAGTGCTTGGTACCTATACGATTGGATATGGAGCTGGAGGGACAAAAGTTACGTGATACGTTCACTTGGAACAAAAATGAAGGCATGATTACTCCCGAGCAATTCGCAGAAGTTTTGTGTGATGATTTAGATCTAAACCCAATACCATTTGTGCCAGCTATTGCACAAGCAATACGTCAACAAATCGAGGCATTTCCTAGCGAAACTCCAATTATAGAAGAAAGCAGTGATCAACGCGTTATTGTTAAACTTAATATACACGTCGGCAACACTTCTTTAGTGGATCAAGTGGAATGGGATATGTCGGACAAAAACAACAATCCTGAAGAATTTGCGATTAAATTATGCGCTGAATTAGGTTTGGGAGGAGAGTTTGTGACAGCAATAGCTTACAGTATTCGAGGACAATTGTCTTGGCATTATCGCACTTATGCGTTCAGCGAAGCCCCGCTATCGACTATAGATGTCCCCTTTCGCAATCCTAGCGATGCAGATGCGTGGGCACCATTCCTCGAAACCTTAACTGACGCCGAAATGGAAAAGAAAATACGTGATCAAGACCGTAATACTAGACGTATGAGGCGTTTAGCTAACACTACTACTGGATGGTAATTTCCATTTCGATGCAATAAAAATTACAACCATGAGCTACTGTATTGTTCGGTATATAAATGTAAATTTTAAACTTAATATTTATTACACATGGTATGCTTTTTAAATACAATGCTAAATATCACTCGACCGTTTGAACGGTTTTTCTAACTATCAACTACATTATCAGTTTTGTCTTGATCTTGTTCGCCATCAAAAAACTCATTTTTCGCTTCAACGATTTTGTCTTCTTCCGATTGCGATATTCTTACATCAGGATCTTCTTTTTCCTCTTTGATACGCAACTCCTCCATATCCTCGTCCACCGGCAGCTGTAACATTTGAACGCTTGGCGAATGCTGACACATTTTTAAATTTTCATAAACGTGTTTAACTATAGCTTCTAGATACTGTTTTGAGTTTGCATTTTCTTGGCGAGTATTTATATCAGGATGAAGTGTGAAATCTGGTGCAAAGAATTCTAAATACTCAGTCATAGGTAACTCATTCGATATAGGTTCATCAACCAATAACGAAGTTTCGTGTGTCCAGCATCTGGCTACATTTCGTAACGTGTAACCACCCCCTCCTACCACTAATGTAGGCACGTTTAGACCTTTGACAAACTCAACGCAAGCACCATGACCACGAGTGCTTAGTGAAAAGCAACCTAAACGATCACCAGCCAAAGAATCGGCACCACATTGCAATACAATAGCAGTGGGCCGGTAAAAATCCATAACCGCTGAGATGATAGGTTTAAAAACTTGATAATAACTTTGGTCGTCTATACCTTCCTTAAGAGGTACATTAACGCTGTAGTATCGACCTGACTCTGCACCAATTTCGTACATGTCACCGGTGCCAGGAAAGAAATAATTGCCATATTTATGAAAAGAAACGGTCATCACACGATCGGTTAGATAAAACGCTTCTTGAACGCCATCACCATGATGAACGTCTATATCTATGTAAAGAACTCTAGGATGATATTTTAAGAGTTCCAATATACCAATTACGATATCATTGACATAACAAAAACCTACAATAAAATATTGAAATTAAAATATTAGTTAGATAAACACTTTACTTACCCGAAGCCTCAAATTTTTTTGCATGATGTAAACCACCTGACCAGTTAATGCAAATGTCGCTATGATTGTGATTAAGTTTTTGTGCTCCTTCTAGTGAAGCTCCAGTATACATAGAGCAGAATTCGAATAAACCATCAAATACGGGACAATCTTCTCCTACACTAAAATGAGATAAGTATTTGGTATATCCCACAGCTGAAATGAAGAGAGAGAGAGAGAGATGAAATTTTTTTCTTTATTAAATAAAGCTAAGAATACTTACAATTGCAATGAATATTTTGTGGTGTCACTTGTTGCAGGAATTCTATATATTCTTCACTATGAAAACGTAACATATCCTGAGCACTAGCTCTGTAAGTAAAATATTAGTTTTAATATATATAGTTTTTAATCTTATAATGTCTCTTGTTTCACTTACTTATATGGACGGTAAATTTTCATTTTCTTATGTAAACCGTAATTCATTACAAGACTATGAGTCACAGATAAACGATGAGGCTTCATAGGATGTCCCGGCCCATAATGGAAATTACCAACGTCCGGGTTGTAGAAATAGGAAACACGCCTATTTGTCATGATTCTTAATTTACTTTAAACTTAATCGTAATCTAATGTGTTCTCAGTTGAAAGCCACTCTTTTACAAATAGTATGACCAGCAATACAATAACCATATAAACAAGACGCTGAGTTAAACTGAAATCTAAATCACGTAAACTCATAATTTTAATAAACGTTGAATATCACAATGTTAATTTTTGCTTTGTTGAAACATGAAATGCATACTTTTATAGTATATTAATTACAATTTACCCAATTGTTTACAAAACAACAAAAATACTACTGTACTAATGCTTCTTCTTAATCTTTGACATGTTATAGCAATGCCGTTTAATCGTTTAAAACAACATTTTCTCAAGAGAGTCATTATATACTTTTTTATTGCTCATGTTGCTTTACGAAGCGATAGTCAACGCTGTTATCGCTGCTATTATTTATACTAGAGGAGACATTCACTAATTTTTCGATAATCGCTTTGCGTTAAAATACAACACTTCTGCTTATTTTATAAACAAAGTCCCTCACCTTTGAAAAATCAAAATATACATATTTATGCCCTCTCCAATCCAAAATGAAAAAATAAAAACTTAGCCAAATATTTATTTTATTAAATTAATCAACGCATGAAATGGAAGGGAAATCACATAACTCATCCATCTTTTATTAAATAAAATTCTTTTGTAATACATCTCTATCTTCACATAAACAAAGAACAGCTGTAAATAAAAAGTTTGCGCTATTTTCTATATTGTTGGGAACAAAAACAGCTGAGGAATATACTATTTGATATTATTTTCTCTAATACTAAAAGCATATAAGGAAAGACTGAACTTTTTTAAATAAAATATTAATTAAATATTAATTAATAATTATTTTGTAGATATCCACCAAACGACTGAATCAATTTTTGAAATTTTGACACTGAATAATTCGTTTTCCGAGTAATTGATGATTGAAAACTTATATCAGAATCATTAAATTTGCTAAAGTGTTCCGCAGACACAGACATTCAACATGCTCGATCTCTTGCAACTTTTTTAATAATAAAAAAAGAAGAATAAAACTCACTAATTGAAAAATTGGATTAAAGCGAAAAATGAAAAAACAAATAGTAAAGGATTTTTAAAAGTTTTAAAATTTTTCAAGGGCTAATTGAAACAGAACAGAGAACAATGTATAATGAATAATTCCTAGTTTGTTTGTGTGTCACCTATTTGGTAAAATTTATTCTCAAATATTGTTTATTATGATATAATCATACATGTAAAACAAAATCTAAATAAATTAGATGTGATTACGATGCGGAGATTTTTCTTCCATTCACATGTATTTTATTTTCAATTTACCTAATAAAGTCAACGTATAGTTAAATAACAGAGGTGTTACTGTTTCCCAATGGCAACAATATATAAATATAGATGTGATGTTTAAATAAATGGATATAAGTACTACAAAAAGCGAAAAGGTTCACTGCATTATTTCAATTTCAATTGTTAACATTACATTCACATTTCCGCCTTTTTTATTTTTGTAAGACGTCAACCTTTATATGAATTTTTAAAAATTCACTCTCATTTTTATTATTTATTAATTCTCTTCCAGATTGTCATTGGAAGAACTTTTACCAGCAGCTGTAATTTTCAATTATACCTCAATAATCTAAGCATTTATAAGACAATTTCGTAACGATAAGACAGGATTAAGTCGAGTAGCCTGTAGTGTGGTCTTCTCCATTTGTAGTGTTTTTACCTAATTACAGGTAAGTTAATATTACATTTGTGTGTTAATTTGTGCCTTATAGTTACTTACATGTACTGATAAATTGGCTAATTGAAAAGTAAATTAGTCATTCTAGTGTGATTCTGATGAATCAAGCAACAAATATTGTTTGTATTTTATTGTATTTATTAAAAATTATATGTTTTCATTTAAAAATTAATTAAGTATATATTTATGAAAAATATAAATAGAGAATAAAATAAAGGGAACTTTGGTTAAATTTTGTGCTATTACTTGGTTTCCAATAATTTTTAATTGAATGGCAGCTTAAATATAACACTATATGCTTAACAAAATCAAAATTCTTTTTTTTTAAAGGTTGCTTCACGAAAAGAATTAGTCGTTTCTCTCTTTAGCGCAATTTTTAATAATGCGTTCAAAATGTAGATGTAAAAAACAACCGATTACACGCAAAGGGCCTAAAAGTAAAATATGAAATACATTTTGAAAAAATCCTCCCCAACGAAATAGGCCGCCACCTAGCAACGTTAGTAGCCATGATTCAAAACCTAATATTGATATAAAGTTGCTTTTCTGTAATAAAAATATCAAATGAAATAATTGTATTTGATAATTTAAAAGGTTAGAGATTAACTGAAAAGTTTGCCGTATAATGACTCGTCTAAAGCTGTAAAAAAAACTGTGTAATTTCGCACGCGTGCGGACATTTTGAAATTTAATTTTTTAAATACACAAGTGTCAAATTTCAAGTGAATTTAATATGGAAAATAAACAAAATTTCTGTTCCGGGCTTTAAAAATTTTCTACAAAAAAATTCTTTTATCAAATAAAAGTATAAAAGACTAGATAAAAAATTACTTTAGAAATGGAAAACAATAAAAAAATTGAATAAACCTTTGCGATTGAAAGGGCTTAGTGATATTTTTCAGCTTTAACTTTCCGTTTCATGAACTTTTCAATTATTCTGATATATATATATATATATAAATATACCCACCAAGGCGTCATCTAGGATTTGTTTAGCTACGTGTTCCGGATCGGCCAAACCCCCGCTGCCGGATATAATTTTTGTTTCTTTGGGTTTAGTTTTTTCTTCGTTTTCAAAACCGGGAGTGTTGGTATCAGCCGGCAACGCTAACGTTACTGAAACACCAAAGTGCCTCGACTCCATAGCAATGGTTTCAGCCATTGCTCTAAGAGCATATTTAGAAGCAGCATAAGGACCATAACCATATATACCGAATAAAGCTGCTTGAGAAGCTGTGATTACGATAATACCTTCGCCGGCTTTCTTCATTTTTGGCAAAACGTATCGCGTACAATTATATGTGCCCCAATAATTAACATTCATCAGCTTTCGAGCATCCTCAACGGATACCTCTTCAAAAGTACCGCATATAGCTAAACCCGCACAATTAATTAACATATAAATATCTCCGAAGCTTTCTTCTATATTAGCAAAGGTTTCGGCTACCTGCTCATATTTAGACGACAAATCCAAACAACGATATTGAAATTTTTGTTCAGGCGACTGACGTATTACTTCCATTAAAGCTACCGCTCCACCTAATGGAAATGTTTTTAAAATATCTAATTTTTTTTTTCTCAATTTTATAATTAACTACATACTTAGCATTTTCTCATCACGTGCTATCACAGTTACATTAGCACCCTTCATGGCACACTCCACTGCCAAACATAAACCAATACCTTTGCTACCTCCAGTTATGACTATATGTTTGCCCACAATATTTTTAGCTCGCTTACGTGTTACAAACATATAAATTAATATGTGCACAGCAATTGCCACTAATAGGTACACACCGATTTCTCCAGTTAGAAATGGCATTATGAACATATATCTCCTTGCACACGTACAAAGAATCTCTAGTAAGAAGAAAGCAGAAATATTTCCTTAAATCCATGCAAAAAGAGTTTTAGTTTTACAAACTCGATTAGAAAGTTATTAAAACACATACCGCATACAGAGACAAACTATTGTACAGATATAGTAGTTAGCACTAATGTATTTCGACTTTTTTTTTTAACACAAAATTAAATTCAATAATTAATGACGTTTTATTAGTTAATAGAAGTAAAACTAGTTATGAATTAAATATAGAAAAACTGTAATTATTATTCGATTATAACTAGTATTTTTTTTTTAAAGAGAAATCGGTGTAATTATAACTTAGTTGTAAAGTGTATTCAAGCGCTGCCACTCTGCTCATATTTATTTGTTGAAAAATATGGCAGTATTAATTAAGACTCTGCTGAGATTTTCTTATAACGCTAACTTGGCAATTCCGTTTTGCATAAAAAAAAAATTGTTTTGCTTTCTTCTTTCAGACAACAAAAAAGAAAGAAAAACAAGCTAAACAATTTTTCTTAATCGCTATTAGTGCAGAAAAATCTATTAAAAATACTTAATAAAGTATTCAAATGAACTCGAATATTACTATTGAGCGAAAAAGAGTAGATTGTAATGCTTTACCGAAGGGCTGGCAAAGAGAGGAGGTGTTAAGAAAATCAGGAATCTCAGCAGGAAAAGTTGACGTTTACTACTACAGGTAAGAGAGAGAAAGAGAGTGAGAGAGGGAGGGAGAGAGAAAAACAAGTTTTTTTTTTTGTAATTATATAGTAAATAATAACCAAAATGCACGTTATATCAAAATCTTAACACTATTTCAATTCAATTATTAAAAACACACACACACATATTACCTCTCACATACACTTATCCTTTCCATTCACCCACTTGACCTATATATTCTATACAATGTTGTTGGTGAACTGTAGTCCGACAGGTAAACGTATTGACACAAAGCCGCAATTGTCACGCCATTTGGGAGATGCGATAGATATAAGCAGTTTCGATTTTCAGAAGGGCAAATTTATACATCACCTACCATTGCCTTCTATATCAGTGTATCGCTGCTCGGCTGCCAGTGGTATCGGTTGTGTTAATTCAAACACTGCGACGTCATCTATAGGAAGTCCTCTTACAATAACGCCACAAACTGCTGCTTCAAATTCCTTAAAACGTAAACATAAAACAGCAACACAATCTACAGCCGGAGCATCACCTCAGCATAGCACTTTATTGGGATCTTGTGGTGTAACTGTTCCTACAACAGCAGCCAGCAGCAATGTTAACATAAGACAACAACAACAACAATTAGAATTCAGGTAGAGCCTCTGAGTGAAGGTCGATTGTGCTGCATGTCGTGTCATTCGATTTTGGTTTTACTTTTCTTCTTTGCCTTTTCGTTTTGTATCCCTTCACCAAAATTGGCAATTATAAAAATTTCCCATGCTTTCTAAAAACGCTGGGAAAATGGCTTTTATTTTCTTGACAATTGGCAGAATTTTAAATTTATATTAAGCTTTAAATTCATTTGCAAGTGAATGCATGTTTTTTTTTTTTTGAATTAAATTTTGAAGGTATCCCTAAACGTGAAACTCTTAATATATGCTGATGTTTGGGTTACCTTCTCTAAGTGATGTTTTGGTATTACTGCTAAAATTGCGTTGATAAATATAAAATTTCCATATTTAACAGTCGAGCATTGCGCTCAGATGCTTCATTGGTTCCTCCTATACGTCAAACGGCCTCTATATTCAAACAACCAGTAACGGTGGTACGGAATCACGAGAATAACAAAGTTAAACATGACACAAAGCATGGTGCTCAAGAGAAACCCAAGCAACTCTTTTGGGAGAAACGTTTAGAACGTATGCGAGCATGTCACGCGAGCGGTGAGGAATTGGATGATATTGTTTTACCGAAAAATTTGAAAGCGTTAGGTCCTAATGTACATGAACAGACGGTTATGCAATCACTAGCCACGGCTTTGCATGTGCTAAATACGCCCGTAACTGGACAAACTGCCACGAAATCTGAATTCCAAAAGAATGCACCGGCTTTTATTAATCCTGACCAACCATTGATGCAGGCTATACTAGTTTCCGATGACGATATACGACGACAAGAAGACCGTGTTAATATAGCCAGACGAAAACTACAAGAAGCCTTAAAGGTTTAAATCTAAATCTAAATAATATATTGATTTAAGAGATTAGCTTTAAGTTGAATTAAGTAAGAAATAATTTCTACTATTGTTTAGAAAATTGAATTATTTTCTTTATTGTTTAATGACTAAAATGCCTGACTATAGAAGACGACTAAAATCTGTATTAAGCTGCTTGCCCCTTGCCCCTCTTAAGTTAAATGCTGCCAAAAATGGCTCTAAAAATTAAAATTATTATACGAAACTTATAATAATGTTTAATCGGCTTAATTTAAACCAAGGCTAATTTGAATGGACATCCTGCTTTGCAAACAAATATTCTTTGGATTTATGATGTTTTATTCACTCCATTTCTTCATCCATCAAATCGTCTGTGTTATATGTTATACCATCATAATATTGTCGAGCGCTGGAGAACTAATTAAAAAGATGAATAACACACAAGATTATTTAGATCAACGTGATAATCGAAATAAGCTCTTGTGTTTGTCAACCTTTTTAAAGAAACCGCGCCACACTGCGAATGTGCCCATAGCCACTACAGCTCCGATGCCGGCTAAAATTTTAGTCTTCTTTTCAGATTCTAGGAACTGGCGTTCAGTAGCAGTTAATAAAGGATCATTAGGATCGGCTCCATCTTTATTTGTGTTTCTCGAATTAAATGATTCCTTTTGGAAGATATCACGTGATATTCGATTAATGAAATTAACTATATTCCCGCAGCCTTTTATATGATTATTCAATGGATTGTTAGGCAGGTTTGTTTTATATAAAATCGCCAAATACGAATAAACAATTGCGTCAAATTCGCTATAATCATCGCCGAAAAACCAAATTTTGTTATCTAAACGTCTCGATAAAATAGTTACACATTTTTTTGCGTTACTAATCAACTTTAAAAAAAAAAAAGATAGAAAAAGCAAATTAAAAAATATTGATTTTTAAAATTATATATAAAATTCTACTAAATACACGTACATAGTCACTATTATTAGTTTCTAGTTTATCATTTGCATCAAATCCTCCCATGACTAAGATTATATCTTGAGCTTCTTTTTGATACGAAGAAGGATAATAGAAGTTAAACGGAAATGGTGTACGTTTAGCATACAAACTTCTTGTAATTTCAAAGTTGTTGGGTTCACCGTACAAAAAATAATGATAATAAGCGTGAAGATTATTGAACACCCAGGTGGTAAATGTTTGTGAAAGGCATTTTGATCTCTTGGACAGTTTTGCATCTACGGCGTAATTCTTTAGAAAAAAAAAAAAAATTGAAAAATTAAAAAGTTCACTGACCGCAATTTCTCTTTTCCTATTCTTTTTTGTTCTTTCTTTACAAACATCGCTTTTACTCTTCACATCAAATTGTACTCACAAACCTCTTTATCCAATAATTGTTTTATTTGGTGATAGCCAACAAATTTCTCAACACCAATCTGTAAATACGGTAATTTGCCGGCACCGGAACGCAAAGGATTAGCTGCGTTCGTTTCAATTGTTACAGGAAACCGAGTGAATTTAACTAAACACTAGAAAATCGATCGAATTAATAACTTAAGAAAATGTGATGCAATCTGATCTAACTTACCAAAACTCGCAAACACTCAAAATCTATAGAAGGCAAGCCCCATTCACCTTTATAAACGTATAAAACAGCTCCCAAAAGCATAATTTATTCAAAATTATTTATATAGGATTCCAAAGAAAAAAAAACATAATTTCCCGTTCTTTTTATCAGGAATCTTGCAAATTTTATGCCGAAAAAATATACATTAAATTTTTTTAAGGTTATTTATCTGTCAAAGTTATTTTATTCTTCTTCTTCTTTTTCCTTTTTAGTATAGTAATGAGAAGTGATGACATGAAACGCAATACAAAGGCAACACAAATTTCTAATTAATTGAAAGTAAATAATTTATGATTTATATTTGTGTCATGTAACTGAAATGTCTTTGGTTTCTTATAGTAGTTCCTCAGAGTCTGAGAATGAAGAAAATGTGGATAATACCACGAGTTGTAATAACTCAGTTATAAAAAATCTAAAATGGTAAGTTTTTCTATGTATTTACTGTTTTGCATGCAATAGAATGTATTACAACATAATAACCATTTTAGTAAATATCTTCCTCAGGCTAGTGCCTTATTAGGCGAGAGTAAGGTTTCTATTGAAATTATTGATGATCCTTCTTTGCATGAAGGCCGCTTAAGAAGTTTTAAACATGAACGCGGTAATTGGGCTACATATATCTTTGTACCTATCAACGCGGATATGCTTGAAGATTTGCAAGAATCTTGTTTAGCACAAATACATCAATTGGCTGAATTTAAAGCTTGTGCCGAATTACATATAAGTTTAAGTAAGACTGTCATTTTACAATATCATTTAATTGATGCGTTTGTTGAATGTTTAAAACACGCCGTCCAAAATTGCCAAGGGTAAGTCAGCTCATTACTACTAACATGGATTCTTCATTCCTGAAATTATATCGTTATCACTAAAGAAAATTGAATAAAATTTCATTGGATATAGATGTTGCAACTGTAAAAAACAAAAACTCTGTATTTACGACGATGTATATATAAAACAAGTGGAAACAGTAATGTCGGTCATGCCGAACTATTGAACATCATACAACGCTTTGTCTAATTCTTCACTTACTTTCGTTAGAAACTGAAAAATAGACATATGTGATCCAAAAATTATTTTTTTATATCAAATTACTATTAGGAACTGACTTTCATCATAAAATACTAATAATAAAACATTTTCATAAGAACGCTTGTATGAGGTGATTTCCATAAATGGATCTACTTGGTCCAAATCCGGTGTAGTCGAATTACTATTACGTATTAAATTTCATCATGAAATAGTGTAGGTCAGATCCTTTTGTCATACAAAATGACGGGATGAGGTGGAAAAAAAAGTAGACCTATTTGATTAAAATTTGTGTCAAACTACTATTAAGCACTCACAATTTCCTCATAATATATTAAAAGTTAGACCTGGTTACCTTACTTTTTATAAGAAAGATTATATAGGAAGTGGTTCAAAAAATTATCCCTTTTGATACAAACTTTTCAAATTTATTTTTTATACTAAAATACTAGCTTCTACCGATTTATGTTGGGCGTTATATGAGGTGTGGTCGTAAAATCCATGTCCAATAGCAAAATCAATATACCAAATTTCGTCAAAATATTTCTTAAATTGCGAACTGTAGGTGTGGGTCACATAAATATTTGAACTGAAAGATAAAATGATTCTGAAATGCTTGGTATAATAAAAGATAAACCTATTTTGAGCCTTTTGGCACAAGCTTAAATAACCTATACTACAGGTGTGATATAGGATATAATAGCATAAAAATTTATGAATCTAAAATATGACTTATATCTTATCTTATAATTAAGGAGATCAATCAGCTATAATATTTATTAATATCTTCGAAACTTAGGTTTTAAAGTTGATTTATTCTTTTTAGACTTTGATATTTAAGTGAACTTCTGCCTTTTTAGTCCCTGTAATGATCTTAGGTAGCGTGCGCACTTCTTACTTCATTTCTAGAAACAAGACGTGCTAAGTTCTTTTTCGCTCGGTAGAGGTTTCTTATAGTCACTCTACAGTACTCAACTTATCAGATTCTGATAGGAATGTATTATAGTTTTATATTAAAAAATTATATATTTTTTCAGTTCTCCTATCCGTTTTATTCTATTCAATTGCCAAATAAGCTTTGTGAAAGTAATCAGTCACCAAGCAAGAAAAAGTTCATCATCTTACTGGACACACATAGTCCTTACCTCTTTCAGACCTAATGCATTCATTTAAATCTATTTAACAAAAAAGGAGAACTGAAGACAGGAATAGTAAATGATAAATGTATTTTCTATACGTTTGTATACTCAACACTTTCCTTAAGAATATCTTAAGCATTTGTGCGAATGTGTTCAGGACTTGAAGAATTTGATGAAGTCCTCATATTGTATACGATTTTCGTTTAATTCTCATTTATTATTAAAACAAAACTGAGTTAAAGTTATTAACTGTATTTACAAACAAAATTATTTGACTTATAGCTTTCCAGTAGTTCTAAATCAATTGATGGTTTACACGAATGCTGAACGTTCAAGGACATTTTTGGCTACTAAAATAGAAGATTTATATACGATGAAAATGATGGAACTTTTAAATCGTGTTAATCAAGTGATGATTGATTTTAAACTTGATACGTTTTATAAGGTAATTAATATTTATTTGAAGAGATTTAATTAAAAAGATAAATAAAATACATTTTTTTTCAGGAGCCATCTTTTCATATTAGCTTTCTATGGTGCTTAGGTGATCAAGTGAA
The DNA here is from genome assembly GCA_000671755.1 of Glossina brevipalpis. Taxonomy (NCBI): domain Eukaryota; kingdom Metazoa; phylum Arthropoda; class Insecta; order Diptera; family Glossinidae; genus Glossina; species Glossina brevipalpis. The sequence continues at coordinate 80,184 of KK351213.1, forward strand.
TTTGATTGAAAGTCATTTACCTCAATTGATAAATAATTCAAAAGATTATTTATCATTTCAAATTAAAATACAAAATATAAAATGTAAAAGTGGTTGTAAAGAGTTCATTTTTAAGCTTAAAAATTAATTGAAAAAAAAAAAAAAAATTATTGATTTTTCTTTTTGTCATTATTTTGTTTGGCTGCCTGAAATTGCTCTTCCAAGCGTGCTTCTTCTTCTAATTCCAGTAAACGTTGATAACGGCGCCCTAGCGGTGTTTTAGACCACCACGATTCAAATGCCTCCTCTTCCTCACGATAAACCGGTTCTCGTGTACTTGAAATAGAAAAATTTATGAATTCCAATAAGTAATGAAAAATTTAGTTGCCTATAATTAATTCTTGGATATCCATTATTATCTGGGTGAAAATGTAGAATCTTTTTCTAAAAGTGCTTTTTAATGTACAATTATGAATCGGACAGTAATGAAGAATTTTTGGAGGCAAATGCTATAATGTTTTATTTACCTTAAAGCATTTATTAGTTCGATATGAGTTAGTGGACGAGATCGTAGTTGGAGTCTTCTTTTACAGCTTAAAACTTCTTTCAAGCAAGCATTCACTGAACCTATGGTATAACCATCCGATATTTTTGCCATTACACTGCAATCCAAATTAGATAAACCACCAGAGTACTCACTAGATAATTAATATAATTTGATTAATATGAGCTTATCTGAAACATTCCTATTAGTTTTTACTTTAACATAGTTGTCCAAGCATGAGATAAAGCTCCATAATCTGGTCTTGGTATATAAATAAAACGATTAAATGTCTGTTGCAATAGCTTCTGATCTGCTTCCCATGGCAAATTTGAAATACCTACGAATAAGACACGATCTTCGGCAGCAATGTTTTTAATTAATTTTGGTAGATCTTTTTTTAAACGTTTCGGATCAGTACGATCTGTTTTTGGTATTTTCTTCATAAATGGACGTTCAGCATCGCCCATATAAATAATGGATGGTTGCAGTAAACGTGAAACTTTCAATAATAAATGTATTAACATAATTAAACCAGATTTTCCAGGATATTTGCCAACTATATTGGCCGGTGTTATATCAAATAATACAGCTCCTACTTCAGTGCAAATGGCATGAAGTAATGCTTTCTTACCCGAACCTTTTGGTCCTGTTAATAGAATGGAACGTATTAAAGGACAAGAATTATGAATTTGTTCAGAACCCAGCGGCAAAATACAATATTCTACAAGTATTTGACGTATATCACCGGGTGATGGATTTATACCATTACGTATTGTTGTAGCTTTATCGCCCAAATATTCATTCAAATGTATTTCTGGATATTGGCGTATTATACCATTTGTAACCAATTCTTCGTATAAAGATTCGGTAGTTCGATCAGGTGTTAAATCTTTTTCTTTCTTCTTTTTACCTTTTTTTCCAGATCTTCTAGCTTTCTTACTGCTCTTCTTTGACTTTTTACCTACGGCTGTCTAAAAAATTACATATAAACAAATAGCTTAACATATAAAAATTTGGAATCTTAAGGGAGGGGGCTCTAAGAAATCGGTGCTTTAACTGTAGTGAAAAAGGAGTTCTTTCGAAACTTTCTAACAAACATTAGAATCTTTTTTTTGAAAAAAAAAGTATTTTACACCGGTAAGTAGTTTACTATTTTGATTCAAAATCCGGTGTGAACTAAGCAGGTTTATTGGCATTTTCAAGATAAAATAAATAAATAAATAAATTTAAAAATTTTAATTAAAAAAAACATAATGTGGATTTGAAAGAGAAGACAGTTATATTTTCCTAGGGAAACTTGTTTCACTAACCTGCAATAAGTCCAATTCCTGTCTCATTGCTTCGTCTACTAGTTTTCTAAATTCGGCTTCAACTTCATCATATTTTTCTGCATAAATCATATCTTCATAGGGTCCTTGAGTTAAGTTACGAGATTCATCTTTATCTCGCCAGATTTCATTGAATCTTTAAGAGCACAGAGCGCACAAATGAATCAAAATAAAATGTTTTACAATGTGTTACTATTTATTATCACCTTTCAATTTCGGTTTTTATATCCAGAATGCAATTAGAAGCTGCTGGTTGTAAATTAGCTCCTTCTGCATCCGCTTGATTTTCATTGACATTTAAATCCCCACTGCGTGCCGGTGATTTGGTTTTTTCTTTGGTTTTACGTGACTCTTTTGAAGATCGAGCCGACGAACGACTTACTTCGCTTTCTGTAGCTGGTCTACTAAAGATATGCAAAGAACCTCCTTGATCTTCTGAAGGAAGATCTGGTAATTTGCCCGTTTTTTCATAACAATCTTTTATCCAACCACGTATATCATCGGCTATGTCTTCTGTCATTGTAGGTCCATGTCTATTTTTAATGTCTTCACGTATCAATTCTGTTCGTGCTATTAATTTTTCTTGATAAGCTTCCTGCTTAGCATAGCGACCTTCATAAATCTATTTAATAGGAATTTTGTTATAGAATTTTTGTTTTTATTGGGTTTAAGTGTGTGTGTGTGTGTGCAAGAACCTTTTCAAGTTGATCTAATTTTTCTTGTCTCTCCTTCAGTTCTGACGTGGGTGGCGGTACCATGCCAATTAAAATCATTTCATCTAATTTACGACGTCGTGTCTTACGTCGTGCCGTGTGACCGCGCCACATTTTCTGTATTTTCATCGCTGCTATTAAACCCGATTCAGTACGATTTTCATTTTTTTCTTCATTTTTACTTTTCTCCTTTAAAATACGTATTTCCCTCATGAAATGGGCTCTCAAACGTCCTTGTCGTGCCCGCTCATGCCTTTGAATCAGTTGTATAGCTTCGAGATCTGTAAGTTTTTCTATCGTAGGATTCTCTTCCAACCAACCTAATTTTATTTGAATTTCATACATTGTTTGTTTACGTTGTTCGATTTCTTTACGACGTTCACGTAAAAAATACCGAGGTATCCGTAATTCAGTGTCTTGGGGTGTCAGTTTTAAACGTTCAATAACTCTATCATTATAACTAAACTCCATAACATCTATATTAACCAGATCATGCTTTAATTCGATAACTCTACCCAGACAAGCATCCAATAGATTACGTATCAATTGACGCTTCTGAGGTTGCACAATTTTATCATAAACATCCTCAAGTTTATTAGCCAGACATATGTAACGTATATAAAATTCGTAAGTGCTCGCCTGCATAATACTTTTAGCATCCCCAGCACCCAAATCAGAATCAATATTCATGGCTGCGAAAGCTGATACGGTTGCCTCAACATCTTGATGTTGACGTTCATAATCGGTTATGGATAACAATTCAATTTCATGTTGTGTTAAGTGCCACAATTCATTATAATAATTATTCGACATGATTGTCTATACACAATTAATGATATCAACTAGAGCGCTAGTTAGAGTTAGAATCGAATCTTTTGGGCGTTAAACTTTAAAATGAGTTTTATGCTAAACAATGAAAGTTCTTTTAGCTACTTAACGTTACTACCGATTGCGGTTGCCTTGGTTTTCATAATTTATTATTCACTCTTATTAGCAACAAGAAGCTATGGAAGCATACACCATACTAGTGGGAAGAGTATGTAAAATTTGTGTTGCTTTGTTTGCCAAATTAAATACTTGAGATAGGTCCATAGATCCACTTTACCTTTTATTAAATGGTTTGAAGATAAATTCGAATTTAAGTAGCAAAGACATTTACATCTAACATTAACAGAGCTCTTTAAAAGCATTAACATAGATATGTACATTAATTAGCGTCAAGCTGTTGTTGGATTTGGAAGCCCACTCCGTCCAAATAAAGATACCTAGGAAACTTTTGTGAACGCAATGTCAATCTACATGGAACAACCTTCAAAATTATATAGGAAATGAACCCACTATTTTAGTGAACTCCTTTCAATCGATATATCAACCGTAGCCGACCAAACAAAATTAGCCATATTAGAGGGTTTAGTGCGACCAAACTAGAAAATTCCAACGCTATTCACATACATCACGTGAATGTGTATGAAAATAGCTTTCAAATAAGCTAGGTGAACTGAAATTCGGTTTTCCAGAAGTATTTTTAAAAATTTTTTGAAATTTGGTACCACAGCATAACGCTACTATGGAAAAATAGTTAAGTTAGAGACTCCAGTGCGGCCAAACTAGAAAATGTCAACGATATTCACATACATCACGTGAACGTGTATGGAAATAGCTTTCAAATAAGCTAGGTGAATTCAAATTCAGCCTTCTAGCACTATCTTTAAGAAACTTTTGAAAATTACTTACTTAACAAATTTTTAAAAATACTTCTGGAAAACCGAATTTGGATTCATCTAGCTTATTTAAAAGCTATTTTAAGCTGTCTTAATTTGGACGGAGTGGGCTTCTAAATCCAACAACAGCTTGACGTTAATTGCTTTACAGAGCTCTGTTAACGTTAATGGTAAATGTCTTTGCTAGTTAAATTCGAATTTATCTTCACATCCTTCTTTTATTAAATCAATCGAAACGGAATTATTTTCTTAATGGTCTTAAGATTTCAACATAATTTTATATTCTACAGGATTTCGATTGATGTATCCCTGGCCAAATGATATCTTCTGATTTAATTTTTTTTTTACGATACAAAAGAGAAAAATTATTTGTTTAAAACGCTTAACTTAAGTTTTTCGATTGAAATTAAATTTCTTAAATAGCATCCTTGAAAATGGTTCATAAGGAAAAACACTGACAGATGGATGGTATACAATTATCAATGTAATCTGGCAAGTGATAATTGGTCCGTCTAGTTTTGATCGGTCGATCTTTAAAGGTTTGCAAACGAGAAAAAAAAAATTTTCACAAGGTCATCATATGACTCGCGGAGAGTAGGTTTAAGCAGTGAAGAAGAGACTTATTTAAGTCTGCTCGTAAGGTTTTAATTGATTTTTGGTACTTGTTGATGTGGAGTTATCAGAGTCTTTAGCCAAGAGTTAAAAGAATCTTTAGCCAAAAATTTTAGTATCTTACAGTTCAGGGTTTCTGTTATATGAGTTGCTTTGATTCCGTGTTCCGTGTTCCGTGTTCCGTGTTTAGTGTTTCTACAGAGTGTATTTGTTAGTTTTAATACGCATTATTTTGGAATCACTTTGGACTTTTTTTTCATACTCAAGCGCAACGTTACTCGCTTCGGAAAATGAGTTCGGCTATGTCGCAAATATGATTGATGTAATGTAATCATTCTAATCCGTTTTTAAATACAGTTATTGCGTACATATCATTGAGGGTGGAAGAAGTCAAACATATAATCCGGGGACATTTTATCTTTGAACGATTACTATTTACTATTTGAATAATTACTATAAAAGCTGAAATTGATACACTATAGAGAGTTGAGATAGGAAAGACTTCAGAACAAATAATGAAGCATGGCATGAACTTAGACAAATGTAGTGTAGTGGATTACCACCATCAACTGTTGATGAGATATTTGAAAGTGTTGAATTCAATTTTTGAAGAATTGGAAAATACCTTTATTGAAATGTGCCCTGATTATAAAAGTGAATTGTATTGAGATTCAAAATCTAAGTCCTTACACTTTTGTGAAATGATAATATATGAATTAGGCCCTGAATTAAAGAAAATTAAAAACTATAGATGGGGTGTGATAAACTTTGGAGATATAGGTTTGAAATTGAAGCAGCTGATGGTAATCCTAGAACATTGTTTGCAGTTGATGTTGCTTCATTTAAATCAACATCTGCATCAAGTTCAACCTCAACCTAAAATTATTAAAGGTAATTTAGATAGTTCTAACTATAAAGCAAGTTAGCTTGTTAGTTTATTAATAAATTAGCTCAAATGACTCTAGTTTTACGTATAGAGAGAAATAAAATTATGTTAACACCACTTTCAAGGTGCTATTTTCTGCAAAGATGATGTAGACAATATGATGTAGACAATATGATGTATGATTTAGAGATGGACCCTGAAGATAAAAAACTTAAGAGTGAATTTTTAAGTTGTTCTATAATAGTTAGCTGCCAAAGTGGAAATCACTATCTAGACTTAGGTAAAACATATATAGCCTACTGTGCTGCTACATGTGCTACCAAGAACATGACCGACCATTAAAGTATTAGCTAATGCTATAGTTGATAAAATATCTAAACAATAGAAAATGGTTCATACACCATTAGATAATCATTTATATTCTATAATGTGCAGCTACTAGATCAAGAAATGAATATGGCAGAGTTCAAGCCTTAGGCAGAAATGTAAATAAAGACTTGCAACGTACAGTAAACGTTGAACGTAAAGAACCCTGCATCCTCAGTTAGTGGAAGAGCTCAAAGCTACAAGTGATGAATGAGATAAGGCATCTACTTTTATAGTATAGTGGTTCAGGTTTGATTTTTTCGTATTTTGAAACTCAAATTGTCATTCCTTGAGAAAAGTCAGACATGAAGAAGACATAAATGAAAACTGACTAAAAATCCTCAAGGTCATATCTTCACCAATTTACGAGAAACACATGTGGAAGATTGAGTAGATCTCTAGTGTTAAGGTACATTGTCAATGATTTGGAATATATTGGAATATATTCTGAAAGATGATTTATTTCTTTATTTAAATATTTAGGGTGGTTTTTGCTCAGAAGACTTTACAATGAAAATGTAAATCATAATGCATTACTTACTGAACATACTTCACACTGAACATACTAAACATATAATAACTTTACAATTTAGCCTTAAAATCGTTGTCTACTACCGGCTCTGCATAATCCATTGACAAACTTAATGAAACTTCATTTTCTTTTTTTTAATCTTATAGTTTTTAACACTAGTTTTTTAATTATATTTAAAAGTTTTTTTCTTTTTTTTTTTTTTTTTTTGCTGATGCTTTTTCATGAGTGCAAGTGGAAGTGTTGTGGTCTGTAATAACGTATATTTAAGTGGTTTTCCAAAAATTTCTTTATAACTTGCCAAACATCGATTTTTTCTTAGTTTTTTTTTTTTTTTTTTTATTAATATTTTTTGTTAACACATTTAACTTGAATTTTGATGATTAATTATTTTTTAAATTTTTTTTTTTTTTTTGATTGAAAAGGAATTTTCAGTAAAAGGAAGATCAATGTAATTTTTTTTCTTTATTTTTATTCACCGCTTGCCATGCGTCTATAAATGCCATTAGAGTAGAAGGTGAAATGAAAAAAAAACAAAAATTTTTAAATTTTGTGTAAACTTGTGTATTATTATTATGTGTGATTTTTTTTTTTTTTTTTTTTATAAACGTTTGAAGAAAGTTTTAATGTTGTTATTAAAAAAGGTCAACGGATAAACTTAAGTTAAAATTTTGGGTGTAATTAAAAAATGAAATAAATTTTTTTTCTTACGGATTAATATAAATATTTTTTTTTTTTATGTAAGCACAAATTATTTATCAAAGATTTTTTCGTCTCTAGAACAAAAAACAAAAAAGAAACTAGTTTTGTGCCAGTAAAAGCAGTGTCAGGCTTTTTTAAAAAGTTTTTTTTTTTTTTTAGAAAATTTTATTTATAAATTTTTAAACGATTATCTTAAACAACTTGTGTGTCTTAGCCGCCACAAAAAATTTTATATTTAAGTTTTTTCCATTATATTAATAGATTTTTTTCTCTTCTTCCCTTCTTTTTTTTCTCTCGTCTATATAAAAAAAAAACAAAAAGTATTAACACTTAATTGAGAAATTATTAAATTAAGGAATTATTTTAGTTTTGTTTTTTTTTTTGTAAAGAAAAATTTTTTTTTTTTTTTATAAAAACTACAATTACAACAAAAGACAAAGACACAAAAATTCAACTTAAAATCTAAATCGATTATTTTGCAAAACATTTCGAATAAAACGGGATAAAATGATTTGAAAGATTGTAAGAGGAAATGTAGAATGAATAACAAAGTATTAAAGAATAAAAAATTTGTATAATTATTTACGATATTGCATTCGTGTAAGTGATACAATTGCCGTATAATGATCGTAGTACTGTTATTGTTGTTGTTGTTGTTGTTATTGTATATATTGTTGCGTTACTAAGTAAAGAGGAGCATTGTGTGTGTGTAGTGTAGAGCCTTTAAATGTCATTTTTCTGATTTTTTGCTGCTTTGTGTAAAAATTAAATTTTTTTTTTTTTTTTTTTTTTTTACAAAATTATTTTGGATATAAAGTTTATTTATATATTAAGGCTTTTTACATAACTTCTTTGTTCTTGCTGTTATTATTATATATTTTTATTTTCTTTTACTTATATATGTAAACTTTTAAAGAATTGTTATTGTAATTATGTGTTTATTATTTTTTAGTTCTCACTTCGCTTTTTCAGATTTTGTTTCTTATCTGATTTGGTTGTATAAATTATATTTTAATGTGTGCAAATGTGTGTATGTGTGGCTGTGTGTTTGTTTTGTAAAATCATCGTACTCCCTTCTTTCACATATATTTCATCAATTAATCTATTATATAAAATATAATAATATTAATAATAGCTGCTGTATATTTAGGGTGGAATTGATAGCTGTTATTGGTGTTATTCTTATTTTTGTTGTTGTTGTTGTTGTTGCTGTTGTTGTTGTTGCTCTTTTTATGTATAATTGCAAACTTTTTGCTTTCTGCTTTATTCTATATCTCTATACTTCACGCTGTAGCATTTTTCATATATAACAATTTAACTTTTAAGTCGGCAAATGTTGGTCGTTTTGCTGGATTTAAATCCCATGCTTGTCGCATCATTTCATAGATTTCCGGTGGACAACCTTCAGGTGCTTCCATTTTATATCCTACTTCTACATGCTTAACGACATCAGCTAACGGCTAGAAAAATGTAGAAAAAAAAAGCAATATTAGACTTGAGATAAGAGTTTATATTCATCACCTTAATTTAATACGGAAAATATAATAGTGTGTCTTGCTAATTATAGATGATCTCTGCAATATTATATAGCAAACATAACTATATATGACAAATTTCAGAATTTTTCTTCAAATTTTAAAAGACCCAATAGTCAAGAATCAAGAGAGATGGACGAAAAGGACATACACAAATCTACTTATATTTTGCAGGCTCTCTCATGATATCTGAATGTTCCAAACCCACGAAGCTACATTAGAATATTCTCATTTCACTAGTGCTTCTTAGGCTTGCTTAGGGATGTAACTTTTATGTTCGTTATAAAAATTGAGTAAATGTTGCTAAGTAATGGTTTGTTGATGGTGAACCGATCTGGAATTTATTCCACAGCCTCTATAATTTATAAGGCTTTAATTAATATTTTTAGTAATTTTTAAAAGCCATTAAGTTATATTTTTAGGCTTTGCAACATAGCGGTCAATTGGCCCCGGGACTAATGGATCGATATCGTTACGAACAAAAAAAAAAAAAAAAAAAAAATTATTTTAAAAAAAGTTAACCACAAAATAATCTTTGTCGAAATTTCATTTCATTTCGATTACTTGTTTGCGGGAGACAGCGGTTTTAGTAAGACTATAATTTTTAATATAATTAAAAAATCCGAATTTCCTATGTTGTTTAGATATTGATTTTTTTTATAGCAAAAAATTGCCTTCAAACTCAGCATTGCCTTGAAAAGTGCTAAGGCAACTTTTTTCCGTCGATATCAATAATTTATCGGCGGATTTCTGATTTTAAACGAGCCTATGCGAACACTCTAAACACGTAAACATTCTGGACGTTCAAAAGACATAGTTGTACCAGAAAACATTAAAAATATCTCGAAAATTATTTTAAATAAATTGAAAAGTGAAGTTAGCTGAGATTCTAAGGATATCAAACTGCAGCTTCATCCACTACTTTGGGGAGAATATATGTATAGACGAGTTTTACAAATGGATACCATGTTTATCCATAATGGAACAAAAATTCCGTATCACCAAGTTACAATCGGTACATTGAAAGAATTCATGTTCGAATTACTAGAGCATTTATCGCATTTTTCAGATCCGTTCGTCCTTCAGTTGCTACTATTTGTTAGTAAGTCCAAAAATGTGAAGTTTTTAATACAATAGAATCTGCTGAACAACTCGTTTTCAAGTGTTATAAATTTAATGAAATAAGACGGTTCTTCAATCTCTTTAAATAGTATGAGATAACCTCTTTCACATTTTTAATGGAAAGAACTTCCTTATTTGATCGAAAAAGTATCTCTTTCATCTTATAATTATTATTAACTATAATTTTTCATATTTTTACTCTTAATTTAGTATTAAGATCCATTCTTTATTAAGATATCCCAAGGTTTAAGGGTCAATTTTTAAATAACATTAAAATCCAGCTATTTTCATCACTTCTTGTATACAACACTAATGACTAATGGATTGAATCTTACTCTATTTAGTAACTTTAGTCCCTTAATAATTTATATGGTAAAAAGGAGAAATGCTTCGATATACTAGAAAAAAAAAACGTCTCGATATGTACCAGAGATATAGTGAAAATGATGGCTTCATTTCGAAAATTTAAACGTTTTTAAAAGTTTTGATAAATCATTTTATAAACTGATATGTTAAAGATGATTTGAATTGTTGATCTCTCTCTCACTCGTAAATAATAAATAAAGATAAATTTTACCCAAAAAAAAAAAAAAAAAATATTGAGTCCCGGGATTTTTGGACCGTTGTTTTGTGACTTGTATCATTCGAAAATCTTTAATTAAGAACCTTGAGTTCTCAAAATATTTCTTTAATAAAAGTAGTTTCTCAAGTTCGAAAATCAATTAAATCGTACCAAACGAAATTTGCTCGCAATTAGAAAGCAAAATAAATTTTAAAGAAAGTACAGTATGCAAATATATTGGTTTTAATTTGTAGCGTTACGTAGAAGGTACTATCAATCAGACGAATCTACTTTAAGTACGATAGATGAAATATAAATTCCTCTCTACAATGAATCTTACGGTTTATCTTATAATCAAATAACGAGTGGTGGCAAGTATTCGTTGATTCAGCCCGAGAGCCGAATGCAAAGTTTTTCTTATTTTTAATTGAATTTATTTGTAAAAGTTTTTGTTTACTTACAATTCTTGGATAAGGAACACGACCAAATGAATAGATTTCCCATAATAAAATGCCAAAACTCCACATATCAGATTTATTGGAAAATCGCTACGAAATAAAAAACTCTTTGAAAAAAAATATACTTAAATTATATTTTATGAAAATAGTAACTTACACTATTCTTTAAAGCTTCGGGTGCAGTCCATTTGATAGGCAATTTGCCTACATCTAGATTGTAACATTCTTCGCGTGCTAAACCAAAATCGGATACTTTTGCTACGCATTCTTCAGAAATTAAAACATTACGAGCCGCCAAATCGCGATGAACCACTTTTTTCGCCTCCAAATATTCCATACCTGAGGCAGTGTCACTAAAAGTTAATAATAAATATGTAGAGAACAAATTAAGTTCTTTATTTGATCCCTTGCCTGCACTATATATATATATATATATAGTGTATATATATATATATATATATATATATATAAAGGACTTACTAAGCAAAATTAATTTGATCTTTCTTGGTTATATGTTGTCGTCCCCGCGATCTAAGATAATCAACCAATGATCCCTTACTCATATATTCAGTAACTAAATAAAGATGTTTACTGGTGAAAACCAAGCCGATGAACTTTACAAGATTTTCATGTTCCAAAGTTCTGCCACATATAATTAATTGATAAATTTTTTTTTTTGTTAACATAAAAATTTTAATTTATTTTGTATTAATGTATGATGACTTACGTCATTACAGAAGCTTCTGCTAAAAATTTCTGTACAGCTCCTTCATCTTTTAGCATTTTAACGGCGACTTTTTCATTACGTAAAATGCCCAACATTACGTCACCGAATTCTCCTTTTCCTATGCTTTCGCGTAACTGTAAATCGCCTTCTGGTATCACCCAACCTTTATCTATGAAATCCTTGGAATTGATGCAAAATTCTTGTTTACCTTGTTTAGGTAAACATTTAATGAGTTGAGTGCATAAACCATCAGCGTCTGCTTCATAATGCTAATAAGTAAACATTACATATATACGCATAAGCTATGAGATCTCCAATGCTATACTATACTGACTTACCGCCACAAGTTGTCCTAAATTTTCAAAGTATTCTTCATCGTCAATTGTTAGTTTGTTTTCCAAATATTTTACACGATAATGTTCCACTTTGCCTTGGAAACAAACACATAAAGTGTAATCGCCTGGAAAATTAGTGGATTCACGAACCAAAAACAAACCGTCTTCACGTGGTTGCAACAAATGTTCTGCCTCATCACGTGTAATGCTACCATGGAACCAACTATGGAAATATAAAATATTTTGTAATACTCTAGACTTTGTGATGCGTATACTGAGAGAGAGAGAGAGAGAGAGAGAGAGAGAGAGAGACAGATTAATATACTTACGGCATAGCATTCAGTTTCACTTCACATTTTTTCTGTAATGGCTGTTGACCGTGCATGGCCGCTATTAAATGATTTGGTGCCACACCGGTGGTAGGAGATAATGATGAATTTGTCCAAGTTTGCGTAACGTTCGCAGCACCGCCATTAACATCAAAATTATGCAAAGATGTCGACATTATTGCGGCATTACTTGTTGGAGCATTAACTGCCAACGTTGATGTTGATGTTTGGCTTTGATGTTGATGTTGATTAGGATGGGCTTGTTGTTGTTGGGTATGTAATAACATATTGCTACCACCACCCGCATTGCTTGTTAATCCTATACTCTTAGGCGGTAAACCTCGTTCATGCAAAGATAGAGCACTATGCGCAGCATTCAGTGACGAAGACATTAAATTATTGTTGCAACTATTTGCTGTTGCTGTAAGCAAATGTTGTAAATGTTGTTGTTGTTGCTGCTGTTGTTGTTGTTGCTGTTGTTGCTGTTGCTGTTGGTTAACACCAACCACAGCTGCTGTTGTAGTTCCCGTTGGTATTGTTGTACCAATCGGAGAAAATGTGGACATTATATGATTAGCGTGCTGCTGCTGTTGTTGTTGCTGTTGCTGTTGTTGCTGCTGCTGTTGTTGCTGTTGTTGTAGTTGCTGATTTGGTGATTTCGGCGAATGATTGGAAGTTATTAGACCGCCGGCATTTGTTATTAAATTATGACTACTTAGAGCATGCGAGGAGAGATGTATAGCATTATGATGATGATGTTGATTCTAAAGAAAAGAAAAAAAAAATAAAAATTTATTTCATTTAATTAATAATGTTTACACATTATATATATATATATTTATTACCACATTATTATGATGGTGGGTGGAGAGATTTGTTGTTGGCGCCACAATATGAGGTTGGGATTGGCTTAACTGTTGCTGCAAAGCTATGCTATTGCTGGTGGCATTAATCAATATATTGTTAGGATTATTGGTGGCAATATTTACTGCCACAGAGCCGCCGGTGGTTTGAGGTTGTGGCGCAGGACGTTTATTGTGACGTAATGGTGCTGTAGGAGGCATTTGATGCCCAGTTGATTGCAAAAACCATGGATCACCAGCCGTACTAGCTGCCACTGCGACAGAGGGTTGCGAAAAACCACGATGATGACCAACAACAGTTGTTTGTCCGTTTTGCGCGGCAGTTACGTGACTGTTCATTACGCTTTTGTTGGAACGTATTGAATCCGCAGCGTTAGAAGCCTGCGTTAATATATTTGTTGTAGATGTACTGTCACTTAATGCCTTGACTTTATACAAATTGCTACTATTTTCAGTTACAATTTCGGCAGTAGATATCCTCTGGGGAATCGTAAAAGAATTCTCAATATTTGTATTCTTATCCAAGCAGATCTCTTTTGATTTCTCGTCAGTATTAGTGAAAGAAGATTTCAAATTATTAAGAGATTTCTTATCCTCTTCCGTGATATCTGTAGTTGTTGCCTCATCTGAAACGAATAAGAAACAATACAGGTTGGAGGTCAAGGTTCTGTGTCCTTTTATTCTTGATTAGCGTAATCAAAGTGAAACAAAATGTGATTTATATTTAATTATTAACAATCACAAAGAGCGACAAAAACTCTGATCGTGCAGGAAGACAAATCGATGGTAGGTATTTACAATAAATAATTTTTTTTTTCATTGTTTTACTTTAAAAGTTTGAGTATCGCTTGCTAATGAACTGCTAGACAGGGATATTAGTTCTTTATTCCCTCTTTTGGATAATTGGTACTTAATTTTCCTAATCCTTTGATCCCCCTGTAGGCGAACAGATGTATTCTGGTCTGGTGGTAACTGAGATATTTTAAAAAAAAGATGATAAACATATTTGGTTGGATTTATTATGGGTTTTAATTAGAAGAAAAAGAAAGGGAAGTACGTATCCGGCGTTCAAAGTACAATAATTTTGCTTAATAATTTCCAAACCAAGGCTTAGGCTTGAAATACTCTTTGTCTACTTAGATACTCCATTGTTTACTTACAAACTTTATTATCTACTTAGAGACTCCTTTAATTGCTTAAATCAACTTTGGCTAACTGAACTATTTCTACTATAATTCCGCGCTTGGATGCACAATAATTTCGCTTAATAATTTGAAAGCTGAAGCTTAGCCTTCAAACACTCTTTGTCTACTTAGATACTCTATTATCTACTTAGAGACTCCTTTAATTGCTTAAATAAACTTTAGCTAACTGAACTATTTCTACTATAATTTCAGGCTTGGATTATAATAATTTCCAAGCTGAAGCTCAGCCTCCAAACACTCTTTGTCTACTTAGAGACTTTATTATCTACTTAGAGACTCCTTTAATTGCTTAAATAAACTTTGGCTAACTGAACTATTTATATTATAATTCTGGGCTTCGATACACAATAATTTCGCTTAATAATTTCCAACCTGAATCTCACCCTCGAAATATTCTTTGTCTACTTACATACTCTATTGTCTACTTAAAGACTTCTTTATCTGCTTAAATCAACTTTGGCCAACTAGACTATTTCTTTATTCCATTAATAATGAAATTAATAAATGTTTATCGTTGCAAGTGTAGGAGAAATTTGCTCCGCTTATTTATGAAATTAATTATAAAACCCCATTTAAACTCTACTTTATTTAATCCTCTAATATATTTTAATTTATACTCCTATGAAAGTATTCTACATTAGCTATTCATTAGTAATAAACAATAATACATTTTAAAGTTAATTCCGGTCACCAGAAACAATTGCAACTAACAAATGACGGCAATATATAGTGATCCGAAAACCAAAAAAAAGAAAAACGAAAAAAAACACAAAAAAGAAAAATTTTTTTTGTTCAGTTTCCGTTCGAACGATTTTTCTCTTACATTAAGGCGACTGACTATATTATCTGAAATTGTTATGGTAATGTTGGGCATGTTGTGCATGCAGTTATATGATCACTAGATCACTATGGGAAATTTCGGTTAACAATAAACTTCCCGGTTAATCTAAATGAGAAACTTCGACGCAAAAATTAAAATAAAATAGAGTTGAAAAGATTTTGTTTTTTTTGTTTTTTGTTTTTTGTTTAACGTTCAGTTCACAAAAATTTTTGTTTTTGTTGTAAACGAATACATTTTCCTCTAAATACTGAGTCATTACTTAATTTGTATGCGCGTACATATATGTATGTGCGAATAATTTGTTTATTATTTTAATATTACTGCCACTGTTTATGAACTCAATTATTCATATAAATCACCAGATCACAACCAGTATTGTCCAACTTTTTGAAATGATTGCATGAACATGAAGATTGGAAAAATCGTAAGTCATAAGAACTAAAAAGAAACACTCTATACCGCAAAGGTAGAATAATATTAATTTGATTCGATAGAGCCGCCCTTCCCAGATTGAAGAAAGATTAATAAGAGATTTTCAATTCTTGTGAAAGTTTTCCTAAACTTCAAATTAACAATAACAGGCATTGGCCTTAAGTTTATATAAAAAAATATTTCGATTCACAGTCTCACTAATAATAAAAGAATCCGGATAACTTCTTCTTCTTATATATCTCTTGCTCTTTATATCTACTGCTAACGTACTCAAAGGGGATGAATACACTCATAAAGATCACAAAAACACTATATTTCAGAGCAATTTAGGATTATGAGAAGACTCATCTATTTCTTCTGGTTCGCACTTCCTAAAGTCGAGCTTCAAATTCGTAGAAGACACAAAGAATCTACTCTGAGAACAGGAACTAACCAATGTTGAGCAGAAAGATTAAATATTCTGATGCAAGACCATACATCTAGTATGCGGACTGCCACACTAGGGATCTTCTATCGATGGGCAAGTATCTGGTTTGTGTTACCCACCAATGGCAATCCTTGACCGGTTGGTTAATTTCGTTGAAAGAAAAGGGGGGGAAAATTCCAATGGACAACTCCAAAGCTGGAGTTTTAAGTTTTGCAGTAGGAACGCGGACTGCCACACTAGTACGCGGATTGCCACACTAGTGGTCTTCTATCGATGGGCAACTATCTGGTTTGTGTCACCTACCAATGGCAACCTTTGATCAGTGGGTTAATTTCGGAAAGGTGGGAAAAATTCCAATGGACAACTCCAAAGCTGGAGTTTTAAGTTTTGCAGCATGAAGGCAAAAGTCTAGCTCGAGCCTAATCTGCTCAGACTATTACTTCAAAATATTTACAATGAGGAATTTATTTGCAACTTTGTTTGTATCAGTCGTCTTCTCTGTGAGGACGCTTTCGATTTTCGTTTTCTAAATAAATATTGAAATGAAAATATGCCTTAAGAACTTTTTGGATTGAATTCCGAAAGCTTAATAAAAACTCCATAAAAGATCTTAATGATGCTGATATATTCTGTCAAGAATATAGAGAAGAAAGAGAGAAATATTCAACGTTGGATAAAAAAAAATATTCTACGAGAGCATCAAATTCGCTGAGGACTAGAGCATCACTCTATTCGGTCATTAATATTATGCAATAGGTAAGCTATGCATAGAGAATCGAAGCAAAGATTTTAGAAAATCATCATTAAGCCCAAGAAGTATTTTAACATAACTTTTCGCGGCTAATATTTTGGACCCAGAAACCCCGAAACTATTCGATATTTTTCATTCTAATATTTCATTTCATTTAATGTCATATACTAGACGCCTTCCCCCGTTTGGAGTTTATTACTTTAACTAATACTCGAATTATTACAATAAGCAAAGTAAGTTGAATCGTTTGAATATTCAGAAGAGATATTTAAGGTAAATCTTATAGAAAATTCCTGGTTCAAAGGAACGTGTTAAGCTTGCTTTTGAAGGCAAATTTGGAAGTTTTCAAAACTAAAATTTCGTCTGTACGTTTTTATTTCATGACTCTAAGTTTCATATATGAAATAGCTGTCGCAGTTCAACATCATATGAGAACGAAAGTTTTTTGATTTCAAAAATTTTTCTTCCCATATAATAATTTTTGTTTCGGTTTGATAACTGAAGAAGGTTTTAAAGAGAGTTGGAAATAGACCGATTCTTTTTCCAGTCCCAAACAACGATTTTTACTTTAGTCTAATAGTTACGTGAGTACGGCTTTTCGGGGAATTTTATGGTGGCTGTGTAGTTGTACTTAAACCGTCCTTATGAGCTTGAATGTGGTATATGTTTATGTTACTTACGCTTAAATCCTTACAAAGGCACTGATTTTCGACACAAGCTCACAAGGGAAGCTCATATCCATAGTTATATTCCTTAATTTAGCCGGAGATTAAATTAACTCCGCAGAGACCGTATACCTCCGCATAGACTGTATATCTTCGCAGAGACCAGAAACCTTCGCAGAAACCATATATCTCCGCAGAGACGATACACCTCCGCAGAGATCATTTACCTCCGTAAAGGCCATATAGATCCGCAGAGACCAATTCTGCGAAGACCGTATACCTCCATGGAGACCATATAGCTCCGCAGAAACCATATATGTCCGCAGAGATCAGTTACCACCGCAAAGGCCATATAGATCCGCAGAGACCACATAATTCTGCGAAGACCATATACCTCCGCAGAAACGACATGCTTTAAAATGTACTCGATGTACAAGTTCACAAGAGAAGCACATATCCATAGAAGTTATATTTGTTATCTCACCTGGAGACTAAATTACCTCCGCAGAGACCATGTACCTCCCCGCAGGCCATATATCTCCGCAGAGACCATATACCTCCGGAAAGACCGTATACCTCCGCAGAGACCATAAATCTCCGCATCAGACCATATTCCTCCACAGAGAACATATAGATCCATAGAAACCATATATCTCCGCAGAGACCATATAGCTCCGCAGAAACCTATCATCTATACCTTTACATCTCCGCAGAGACCATATAACTCCGCAGAAACTTATCATCTATACCTACACATCTCCGCAGAGATCATATGCTTTAAAATGTGCTGGAGATGGTATCGTGCAATTAAAACTTAAAGGCAGGTTCTAGCGTTAAACCTTTACAGATATATCTTAAGTATTAATCACAGTCTATTATTTCATAACCACTCTAAAAAAATATATTTGATTTCAATTTCTAAAACGATTTAGAAATATTTAGTTTAGTCTTAAGCCATCTGTAAGCAAAATTGGAATTCTTTTTTACGTATTCCCTTGGTTATGGTTGGTATCTAAAATTCCGTATAAACCGATTATAGTTTTATTTATTATTATTCGCTCTTTAGTTTATTAATAGGAAAAAAAAACCTTATGTAGTCATTCTCGTGACAATCATATTTGTATATATATAGGTTTTCATGCTTTTCTCATTATTATTATTATTATAATTATTATTATTTTTTTTTTTGTTATTAAAGCGGCTACACAACCATACTTCGTATATATTTTATATGAAAACAAATTGCGTAATTCAAAAATCGCATATAAATTGCAATAATAAGTGAAATATATTCGAGTATATTTTTTGACGGCGGTGTAGTGGCATCCACTACATGTGCCTATGTGTGAGTGTGCACATTAACGTGCATGGCGTACTTGTTTATTATTTGAGTAATCATTTTGATTAAGTCACACAAAAATTGGAAGCTAAACTATAGTGTGAGTAAGTGAGCAAGTGAGTGAGTGAGATCGCGCCCTCATCGGCTTTCTGTGTACATTTTCATGCCTGTATGTACTTGTACTTGTATCGCGCAGTTGACAAAGTTAATATTACTTACTGATGATGGCATGAGTTGTACGCGCTTTCATACATACACCAGCAATTATTAAACTGGTATAAGACATAAATTTTTAGTTTTCAGATATTTACCAGGAAAATGTTGAATATGAATGGAATGCTATGAATTTTATTTAACACAAATAGTTCACTTTAAATCTATGTTTCCTTGAATTTCATAAAAATTGTTGCAAATATTTTTTTTTCGCTATTCGAGTGATGTCCCTTATACGTGTGGTCGCGGTTACGATCAGGAAGGTTTATATGTAGCAGAGCGAAAGAGAGAAAGAGTCACTAGCATTGATGCAAAAAGTGGGAATGGCTGAGAAGATCGCTTCAGACATATCATCCTGAAGGTGGGTAGACCAGTAAAAGGCTTTGTTGCCGTGACAGTGAATCGTGCAGAATAAAAGCTATTCGAAGACAATTGAATGAGAACGCTAAGAAAGCCGACTAGTCCTAGTGATTGCCAAACCGATCTTTCTCTCTTTGCGGACGTTTTGCTTTGGAAGTATCTACAGGTACATATAGCTTAGACCAGGTCCAGATGGCGCTCAAGCGTGTGACGAGTAATGTATACCATCTCTTTACCCATGATTAATGTGAGGTTGGTAAAAAAAGGGGACAAAGAAATTCGTGACGTGAACCTCAAGACTTTATTTAACATATTTTCGGATTGTTTTGTGCAAACGTTTTAAAACTGTTTTATGGTTGATCTTTAGTTCCTGGATGACTGCTAATATGCTGATTGACTTCAATCATTTCTGTACTTTTATCGACATTTTCGACGACGGGCCTACCTGCCTGTCAAAAATACTAGAACGGAATCGACGAAACAAAAATTGCACAAAATCGACTGTTGCATGTAACCATAAAAACCACCATTCATAATTTCAGGGGCCTGGTTGCATTTTCGTCTTTATTTAAAAAACTGTAAAATGTATCGAATTTTGTCTGTACTGACTTCCAGTTTTAATGCCCTACAACTCACTACAGAATGCACCAGACAAAAAACAGTAAAAGAATTTTTTTTAAGTACGATATGTCACCTTTCTAACGATCATAAATCTAAAATTGTTTTCTCGATATTTTACGAAACATCGGTTACTATAGCCATCTAAATATAATGAAATATTATGAATTTCTTTTTACGCAACCTACAAACTTATAAATTTCTGATAAAAACTAATAGAAAAGCTCATTTGCCTATAGAGGAGAGCCTCTACGTAGCGCCTTTTTGGTAAGAAATCGTTTTCAAGATCTTGAATCTTTGCAAAACTTTCGCCAGACAACTTCTACAGTCAAAAATTATAAAGTAAGGGGAAATACCAGTGTACATGAGGGTTGAATTCGATATGTTTGACTTTCCTCTACCTAAAATAACAATTTTCGATTTAGTTTTATTGAATTATTTAGTGTATACAGACGCTAATCATCCAATGCTTAAAATCGTATTTTCTACATTCATTGTCGACATCCATTTTCAACATTAATTATTTGAAGAAATCTGCTGCCAAAGCCCATAAAAAACTTTTAGAAGCTTATGATGATCCTGCTCTATCATATCTGCTTTTGTCAATTTTCGTTTCGATGGTTTAAAAGTGATGACTTCGATGTCAATGACAAAGAACGGTCTGGAGGATTAAAAAAGTTCGAAAACGACGAAAAGTCAGCTCAAAATCTCTCAAAGAGCCTACGAACTGCTTAGTAGTTACGGAGTTAACTATTTCTAGACGTTTATATGCGATTAGAAAATCCCAAAAGGATGGAAAATGGTCACGATACGAATTGATTGAAAATGTCATTTCGAACCGTTTCAATCTCGCGGTTTCATTGCTTGCAAAGCAAAAACAGAAGATTTCTGTGTGACGTATTGTGACTGGCGATGAAAACTGGATCTACTACGACGTAAAAAAATCATAGACTAGTCCAGGAGAGCTATCAATACCGAAGTGGCAAATTCGTGGTCAAAAGACTTTGCTGTGCCAATGGTGGAATCAGCTTATTACGACTGCTAAAACCGAATGAAACTGTTACTGCGAAGTTCTACCGAGGTCAACTGACCAAATTGAACGAAGTATTATTGGAAAACAGATCAGCAATATCGGTTAACAGATGCAAAGTCATTCTCTTGCGTGACAACCCTCGGCCACATGTTGCGAAGTGCTCAAGGATACATTGATTCAGCTTGAATGGGAAGTTCTGCCGCACCTACAGTCCAGTACTTACTAGACATAACGACTTCTGTTTAGCCCTGGTTCAGATCGATGTGACCTGACTTGGCTGACACGCGGTTCTAAAAAGTTGAAGAACTGCGAAAAAAAAAGTTCGATTCATGAATAACCCCAAAAGATCATGAGTCCTTCCGACACCTTAGTGTCGCCACGTTCGGGGAAAGTTGGGGAAAAGATATAGAAAATGACAGAAATTATTTTGATTAATATATTTTGTATTTCAATTTTTCTCAATAAATGACTTTTCCAAGCGTAAAAAATTTGTAAAATTTTAATAATAATAATTTATATATATATATATATATATATATATAATATAATATAATATAATATATAATATATTTTTTTAACTTTAGGAGATATCAGAATGCTTTAAAGTTTGAGATAAATGTACGATAAGCAAGATATTTTATGTATAACTGGTATTATTCGAGATGCGCGTGCTAAAGGGAAGAAAGCCCACGTACTTGTGCTAATATAGATAGTAGATCTTATCTTGATCGTTTTCATAATTACTCGTTTTTATTTTTTAATTTTTTTTTGCTTGTCTCGACTTAATTGAAAATGAGAAAATTGTTTCTTTTTTTTTTGTTCTTGTCTTGACTTAATTGAAAAT
>KK351213.1:133664-176184 GCA_000671755.1 Glossina brevipalpis
ATATAAACGTACCCACAAACACATACATGAAAATACAAAAATTCCATCTTTTTCTATCGTTTTGCAATTCACTTTAATAGAATGGCTTTTTTAAGCATGTATTAGTAAATCATTTTTATTATTTTGTTTAATCATCGCATTTGCAAATATTTGTTTTTTTTTTTTTTTTTTTTGTCAAATTTATAATAAAAATATATAAATAAAAAATTTTTCAAAGAATTTTATACAATTTTTTTCAGGACAGATCGCGACAAACATTCACGATATTAGTGTTTCCACGACTATAGATTAACTGTTACTGTATGGATACAATACAGGAAAATTAAGGAAAATTGAAATTTTAAGTAGGAATATAAAAATAAACGAATCTATATAATTTAAAATGTTATTGCCAGATGAAATGATATTGAATTGCAAAAAAAACACTCAAAAAGGAAAAAGGAATACTACTAGATGGCGTATCAGTTGCTATAATGACAAAACGTAGAAATTAGTTATAAGCAAAGTTATCTTGTTCTTTTCGTTTCTATTTTCTTGATTTTGTTCTGTTTTTCTCTTATTCCAGTTTATCTCTTGGGTAATCAACTGACTAACAGACATGATATTTGTTTTGTCAATGTGCAAGAGAAGGAAATTTTGGACACAAACCAAGCAGAAGTGGTATAATGGAATGTTATAACTTCGTCTTATTCAAATAGCATTGCCAAATGGGAAACGCTTTCGAATCAAATTTAGTATGGAACGCTTTTGAATCAAGCTCACCCTTAAAGGCGCATAAAGCAATTTAAGGTTCAATTTTTTTAACTGTGAACTTTTGCAATGAAAGTTTGTAAAATTTTTCATGTAACTGGAATATGTTTTTAATTTTATTTATTTTGCTCTTAAAACCAATAAACGAAGTTGTAGTTGTATTCAAGGCCAACATTTTCTAATGTTTTATTTATCATCACAATATTTTAACATAAAGTATTGTTACTCAATTTTTTTCTGCTTGTGATGCTCATGTGTTGAAATTGTTTTCCTGATAGTGCAACCAACAAACCTTACATTAAACATTTCGGCAGAACGAGAGTTCGATATAGAAAAAATATTACAAGGTATAGAGCAATTCGAGTAAGAAAGATATATATAAATTAAACTTTCCCTAAAACATTTATACTATTTGTCTGATTAGCCCCTACTAACTTCGTTTAAACGTAAAAGCTGTTTCGAAAAATATTTTTTATTATTGTCTTGCCTGGGTAAAAATTTTTTGTCAGTCATGGTTAACTACGGAACATCCTATATAATGTTGCTTAATGAAATTACTTGCCTATCTTTCTCATAAGATAACAAAACTTTTAAGTTGTCGCCATAAGTTTACTTACAACACTTTTGCATCAAACTTACCACTAAACGCTTTTGAATCGAACTTACGCATAAACATTTTTGAATCAAACTTATCATTAAACGCTCTTGAGTCAGATTCACGCTTAAACACTTTTGAATCAAACTTATCGCTAAATGGTCTTGAATCACATTTACGTACAACCACTTTTGAATAAAACTTTTCATTAAACGCTTGAACTTACGCATAAACACTCCTGAATCAAACTTACCACTACACACATTTGAATGCAAACCATGCATAAATACTCTTGAATGAAACTTGTCATTAAACGTTCTTGAATCAAACTTACGCATAAACACTCTTGAAACAAACACTTAGCAGTAAACGCTCTTGTAAAAAATTGACGCGTAAATACTCTTGTATCAAACTTACCATTAAACGCTCTTCAACCTGACTTATGTATAAACACTCCTGAATCAAACTCAAACTCATTAAACGCTCTTGAATCGGACTTACACATAAACACCCTTGAATAAAACTTAAGCATAAGCGCTTTTGAATCAAACTTATCATTAAACGCTCTTGAATCGAACTTATGCATAAAAACTGTTGTGTCAAATTTACCACTAAACACTCTTGAATCACATTTACGTATAAACACTCCTGAATCAAACTCAAACTCATTAAACGTTCTTGAGTCGAACTTACGTATAAAAAAACTTTTGTTTCAAACTTAATTCATTAACAGGGACAATGAAAAAGATAAATGAATAGCTTACGTCTTCCAAAAGTGCATTAATGGAATGAAACAAATTTAATTCGAAACAAAACCGAATTGGTATATATTTTCCCGTACAAATTTTCAGCTGTTTTTTGTATAAGAGTAATCACATTCATACCTTAACTGTGTCTTCTAAATCAAGTTGAACGTGCGAATTATTAAATTTTAATAACAAACAGATTTTGTGTATTTTCTAACACGTGCCCATTTATTTAGCGAAATAGCTAAGTAGAACAATGCGTAACTTAAAATTGAAATATTCACAACAATTTAATACGTTTATAAAAAGTGCTAAACATTTGCTTATTAATCCAAATAAAACTAACAATGAACGTTTTATAGTAACTGCAGATAAGTTATACACTTTACGTTTAGGAGAAAATCAGTCATCGAGTGTCATAAGTGAAGTGCCAGATATTGTTGATGCAGAATATTTAGCTTTAGATAATAAAATATGTTTGGCTACGGGTGGCGGAGAAGTTCTGCTAGTGGATCCTAAGACATCGTCTGCCAGTGAGGGATGCTTTTGCGATGTGGGCATTGAACGCATGGTTTGGAGTCCGGATCAAGAGGTTGTTGTTTTTGTTACCCGTGAATATAATGTAGTTGCAATGACTTACAATTTTGACGTACTTACTGAACACTCTTTGAGGGATAACGATAATGAAATAGAAAATAAATTTGTAAATGTGGGTTGGGGTAAAAAAGAGACACAATTTCATGGTTCAGCAGGAAAGCAAGCAGCTAAACAGAAAGCAAATGTAGAATTGAATGTTGCTATTGACCAATTGCCACAGGTAAGTCTAATATTTTAAGTAAAGTAATCAAAGATCAAGAAACATTTTTATTTTGTTTTCTTTTCTTTGTACAATAATTTAGAATATTGAGATCACTTGGCGTGCAGATGGTTCTTACTTTGCAGTCTCATATGTTTGTTTATTGCAAGGTCGTACATTTAAAATTTTCGATAAAGAAGGTAACTTACAATTTAAAGCTGAAAAGCAATCTGGCTTATTGCCATGTATAGCTTGGAGGCCATCTGGTAATTGGTTAGCTATACCACAAAAATTACCCAATAAAAGTGTGGTGGCTTTATTTGAGAAAAACGGTTTGCGTCATCGCGAATTTGCTTTAACATTTGATATGGAAACGAATCCTATCAAGAACATGAAATGGAGTTCAGATTCTGAAGTACTCGCTATAGAAACAGCAAAATGTTTTTATTTATATACCATAAATAATTATCATTGGTACTTGAAACAAGTCTTAATGTGTGAACAAGAAAACGGTGTCGTATTATTTGAATGGGATCAACGAATAGATGAGGAGAAAACTTGCCATATCATGTTAAATAATGGTGATTACTTTACATTTAAATGGCAATGGGTAATTGATGGTCATATACCAAGTGGTTTGGTTACTGTCATTGATGGTCAACGTTTATTGTTAACAAATTTCTCAGAAGCTATCGTACCACCACCAATGTGCAGTCAAGAATTACAATTGGAAGGACAATTTTATATATCATCAGTGATTTTAAAAGCTATAAAAAATGAAATTTATTTATGTATATACGATTCGGGACATAATTTGCATTTCTACATGGCTAACAGAGATTTACCAACAATATTTAAAAAGATTTTCGAAACATCATATAAAACTATAAATTCCGAATATTCTTCAATATATTTGAGCTGCCTTCAATGGTTTAGCACTGGGCAGGGTTTAGATTTAATTTTCTATCATACCAAAGAGAAGACAACTTATTTACATAAATTGACACCAGATGCACTAGATGCACTGGATGCACTAGATGGCAACTCATGTCATTATCGAGTTGAAGGTGCTATAATTGCTTTAGCAAAATGTCCGGGCATGCAAGTGGATCAATGGATCTATCAAACTTTAGAAGATGGAACATTAAAGAAATTAACATTACATGATGAGAAACGTAATATCGGTACTGCTTTACATGTTCAATTAAATTATATGGCAGAGAAGCTGGAAGTTTTTAGTAGGAATACCATCGATACCGATTTCATTTCTGTGGCTTTGACAATTAATCGATGTTTATACATTAATGGTGAATGTTTAGCAACGGATGTAACTTCATTTTGTCAAACTGGAAATTATTTGTTATTTACGAAGTTGGTTTCTTTGCATTTCGTAAGGATGAAAGATTTACGTATAATAGATGAACGTCGTTTGGAAAGAGGTTCCAAATTAGTGACAACAATTTCGAAATTAGGTAGAGTTGTTTTGCAAATGCCACGTGGTAATCTGGAAGTTATATGCCCAAGAATTTTATCTTTGGAATTGATAAATGATCTATTAAAAGCACCAAATCGTTGTTATCGTCTAGCATTTGATATGTTACGTAAGCAACGTATTAATTTAAATATCATTTGTGATCATAATTTAAAAGATTTTCTGGATAATTTGGATGTATTTCTAGAGGATGTACAAAATCCGAATTGGTTAAATTTATTCATAAATGATTTGCAAAATGAGGTTAGTAAAATAAGCAACAAATTTATGAAAAAAACAAAAGAAAATTTAAAATTTTATTCTTTTTTCATTTTCTTAGGATTTCACCAAAACCATGTATGCGAGTAGTTATAAAGAAAGCGTTCAAAATTATCCTGAAGATTTCAAAATCGAAACTAAAGTCACCTATATTTGTAAAGCTTTGTTATCGCATATGGAAGCTTCGAACGAGAAACGTTATTGTTTACCAATACTTACATCCTATGTTAAAATAGGTCAATTGGAAAAGGCTTTACAATTAATTTGGGAAGAAAAAAAACGTAGCACTCATGATGATGAATCCGAAGACGATGAAGAAGCCTTGAAATATCTTTTGTATTTGGTGGATATCAATGAATTGTTTAACGTGGCTTTGGGTACATACGATTTCGGTTTAGTTTTATTTGTAGCTCGGAAATCACAAAAAGATCCTAAAGAATTTTTGCCTATGCTTAATGAATGGAATAAGTATAATGATGATAATTATCGTAAATTTAAAATTGATGAATATTTAAAACGTTACGAAAAAGCTTTAGAACATATATCGAAATGTGAAGAAAAATTTGAAGAAGCTTTAGAGTTCATTAAAAACCATAAGCTTTTCAATCAAGCTCTGACATTATACAAAAGTAATCATGAATGTTATAAAAGTATATGTTTAGCATATGCGGATTCACTTCGAGCTCAAGGTAAATTAGAAGATGCCAGCATTATGTATGAAAGAGGATGTAATCTTGCCCAAGCTTTGCAAAGTGCTAAGCATGTATTGGATTGGCAAAGAGTATTATTGTTGGCAAGAAAATTGAAAGAAGACTTGGCTGTTGTAGCAAAGTAAGTATAAAGTTGTGATGATATAAAGAAAGAGTTCTTATATTAATTCTATTATGATAGCAATATTTCGCAAAAACGTTCCACGATATGCGTGAATGTTGGAAAACAAATTTATTTGCCATTCAAAGGTTTCATAAATGTTTCGAGATAAGGTTTTGTGTGTCCATAATAACATATGTTCTCCCTCCTTTGCTTTTCCTGGCGTTCATCAACGATTTTCTATGCGTGACAGTAATTTTTATTTATTCAGAAAACCCAGTGTTACTCGTTCTCTTTTTATAGGAGACTCAGCATCACCGTAAAAGCTGGATGATGAATGATACATTAAATCGAGATCTCATAAAAGTATCACAATGTGGTCTCAAGCTAATAGGGTGAACTTTAACGCCACCAAAACTCAGTGCTGTTTGTTGACGCATAGAGAAAGTTATGAACAATTTCTCCTCTTTGTTGATGCCAATGTGAAAAAATCGTCAAGCAAGGAGCAACGAAATATTGACTTCATGCTATTTTAATGATAATGTACCTAAATAACAGGGTAGATAGAATGCAAAAGTTTATCAGTTTATGCTCGGCATTGGAGCTCGTTTAGCCAAAGGTTTATTTTTTACAATAGGTGGAAAGGCCATCAGCCTAATGTACTGAACTCTAAGCCAGATCCCTTTTTCCGGTGGTACCACTATTAAGTCTTCCTTCATGGGAGGGAAAGGCCATTGACTTGGTCTCTATCTTTTATTCACAGTCAACATCTATTTATGGGAGCCAAAGTCGTTGAACTGATCACTTATCTGAAGAAACGAGTAGAATAATGCGATTTATATCTAACATCGGTGAACATCGGTGAGGTTTCTGGAGCAATTCCTTCTCTGGATTCGTAAAGTGTGGGAGATGTTTGCTGCGCAGCTCTTAACCGCAAACCCACCTATCCTTTGCTACTAGCATGTGTCACGCGAGATTTTTCGAAGTGGACATCTCCCCAAACTTTGAGAACAGTTCACTCCTCAGTTCTTTGAACTGATAGGAAAGCACAATAGAAAAGCGCATGTTTCGTGTCTTCTGCTACCCCGCACCATAGAAATAGCGGGTCGTCTTCTTATTCTGTAGAAGCGATGGAGATAGGGCTCGAAGTAGCCATGCCCAGTCAGCAGCTGCGTTACATCAGTCAACTCCCCCATGTTTCCACGAGAATAGGTCGTCAATTTTTGGTATTAGCCATATTTTATGGCTTCTGCTACCCCGCACCCTAGAAATGGTGGGTCGTCTTCTTATTCTTTAGAAGCGATGGAGATAGGTCTCGAAGTAGCCATGTCCAGTCAGCAGCTGCGTTACATCAATTAGTTCCCCGATGTTTCCACGAGAATAGATCGTAAATTTACGGTGCGTCCCTCTTCCTTTTTCTCTCTTCGCCTATAAAACTCATGATATATTCTGTAAATTTTTATATATCTCGACAAAAATCAGTGAAAAATAGTGTAAAGTTTATAGTTGATGACTTCAATTTGGACAGGTGTGCATACCGCGTCTTAATAGAGTGTAGTAAGGTGTATTGTAGAATTTTGATTTAGACGGGTATAAATTCCGCGTCTCAACAGAGTGTACACGATAACCTAATCTACTCGGCTGTTCCCGCAAAGACTTGCACTCTGTTTCGCCAAGATATACTCAGCGCAGAATGTACCTGATATAAGTTGAATTGAATTTTTCAAGCGTACCGCTGAGTATATCTTGGCGAAAATCATTTGATCATTTCAATTCAACTTATATCAGGAACATGGCGATTCTGCCAGGAGATATGGTATGCATACATTACAATAGTATACATTCTAGCGTACAATATGTGAAAAATTTGGATGTTATGTAATCATTCTTTGATACCCTCCCACATAAGCCTTTATAAGGCAACGAAGTCTTAGCTCTTTAGATAATGCGTAAATTTGATTGAATTCTTAAATTTTAATTGTGGTAGTACTGATAGTCGGTCTTTCCGAGCTATAATATTTTAACTTCTCATAATTTTTTTTTCTATTTAAAGGTCTCTTATAAATCCTTTAGAACAACAAGGCAAATTTGAAGAAGCCTATAAAATATCCAAGACATATTGCAATGATATTAAGCAATCTCTAGAAATCCTTGTGAGAGGCAAACTCTTCCTTAAAGCTATATTTGAAGCAGAAATGCAAGCTGAAAATCTTTTAGGTATTATTAGAAACAAAATCATAATAATAATGATATTACGTGTGTTAATATAAATATTCATTTTCTCTTATTTAATTTATTTATAGATACAGTTATTAAAATGGAATTGTTATTACACTATGATAATTTAAAGTCAGCTTTATTATCAGACAAAGAATTGTTTATTAGTTACAAACAACGTTTGTTAGAGTTACGGATAAAACGTTTAAAAAAAACAGAGATGCTTCATAATGAAGGCGGTGATCAAACGCTCATAGATGATAATGATTTATTATCTGATACTAGCAGTTTATATTCTTCACATTATACAGCAAGCAGTCAAAACACTGGGTAAAAAAAAAAAATGGAAAAAATCCATTAAAAGTTCAATTTTTGATTTCATTGTTTTTTTGATTTATAGAAAAACTTTCCGCTCGAGTAAAAATCGCAGAAAACATGAACGTAAATTATTGAGTTTAAAGCCAGGCAATCCATTTGAAGATATTGCTCTTATTGATGCATTGTACAATCTTATCGTAAAATGTTTTACCCAACAACAAAGTATTCGTGATACATGCAAGGCTTTAATAATAATTTTGAATCATGATACTGAAGCTACTGAATTGCAAAAGCAATTCAAACAATTATTAATTATAATGCAGGATTCATTGGATGAAATATGGATACCTGAAATAAGGACAACACGTGAATTTCTTCAAGGACCAAATATCGATTATACTCAATTACAAAACGAAGAACGTTATGCTATGATAGGTAAATTTTGAATGGGCAAAATGTTATGTTTGTCTCTCTTTTAACTGTTTTCTCTTTCAAACAGATCCTTTGAAACGGTTTAAACCTCAACTTAATATCAATGATTGGGAATATGAAATATTAAAAGTAAAATTTTAATGTTCATGTTATGATAAAAATTGAATTATGAAATTTTTATACTACAAGATCATGTTAGGTTTGAATGCAAACATTCAAAATATTATTTTAAGCAAAATTTTCACTTTCTTAAAAAAAATATACATTAAATGATAAAGAAAAAAAAAATGCAAATTTCCTTGCCCAAGCTAAAATATTATTTTTAATACAGTCCAATTAGTACTTAGGCGCACCGTTAAACATAAAAATCACTGGACAAGAAATTTATCTTATATTCGTTTAAACATCAATTTTACTTTCGCTAATTAATATCATAAATCATAGGAAAAAAGAAAAACATTGTTTTTTTTTTTTTAAAACAATTATAAACATGCAAAATATTTTGTAAAATTTCAAAAAGAAATTTGTAAAAGTGTTTTTGTTTTTTTTTTTCGTTCCTAAAAAAGGGTGTATGTGTATAAAGATAACATTTTTCTAAAAAAAAAAAAGAAAAAAGGGGCGTATTTTTAGGAATTTTTTTTTTGATAAAAAGTAATAAATAAGACGCCTTCGGTTGACCTTTCCTGCAAGAAGATAAAATTCTTAGAAGAATTCACAATAACAACATCGAGAGTTAATTTTTTGCTTTTGATTACTTCTCTTTATTTGTGTCGCGTTCTCTCTTTAAAACAAAACTTTACTAAGACAGAGATTAAGGTAATGCCATTCTAGTGTTTTTTTCTATATTAATGCTTTGCCTCGCGTAATAATGTTTTTGGAGTTCTCGAAACACCATAAGAACGAAAGTTGTTTAAAGTTCTTATATATAGAAGAAGTTTCTTATAAGAGAAAAAGTTTCAACCACAGTATTGCGTACTAGCCTTGAGAAGTGCACTCTATATCGTTTACTATATAGAATCTTTTCAATTGTCATCATAACTTTTTCTTTTAATGATTATTACTAAGTTATTGAAAGGCGTAGAAAGCATCGTAACGTAAATATATTACTGCACCTCATTCAAAGCGTGTTTAAGATTACATGATTATGTTAAGTTAAAAAAAAAGACTGCTTTTTTTACACATTTCGATTGATATTTTTACTTATTTATTAAAATGTTAAAGCGGAAGGTGCGCGACGGCCTTTTCACGTAATTTGTAATAAAATTTATAAATATTGCAAGTAATGGGATTTTTCACTTTTTATCTTAAAAAATTAAGATTTTAAAATTTCGAATATTAAAAACTTTTTTTTTATCAACTTTTATAATAAATTTACATCAAATGATTATTCATCCATTACCAATGAAAATTTTACATGCGTATCTTCATATGGTGAAAGTATGCTAAGCTTGTCATTTTCTTTGTAACAGATGAAAAAATTCCACCAAAAATGTAGTGGGGGTATATAATAGTGTAATCAAAAATAAGACCTATTTTATGTTAAGATCGGCATAAATGGTATAGGTGTTATGTTATATATTATACATTATTATACATTTATGCCAATCTTAACATAAAATAAAATATATATAGGAACATATAATATAGGTATATATATTTTACATATATATATGCTTATATCTAAATTATTGAATACTATAGAAAATGTTACATAAATACCTGATAATACTCCTTTGCTTAAGAAACCGAAACAAAACTCGAGAATAAAGGGAAAATTTCAATAGAACCTGTAATTTGTAGCATTTGTCAATATCTATTGGAAAAAGTGAAAATAATCTTGATTCTTGAACGAACTGGCCATTTTATGATGAACTGCTTTGTTTTCAGCATATCTTTTTTAATCTTTATAAATTTTTCCTAGTTAAGGCTCAACTCTATATATATTCCTCAACTTTCAACTCTCAACTCAACTCTATATATATTCCGCCTCTAAACTGTGATTTTTCATAATAATTCTAAGTGTTTCTTCATTTCCGCTATGATATGCAACGTTTGCTTTCTATGTTTCATCTCAGGAGGCATGTATTGAACATATTCTTATTTGTATAAAAAGGAGGTTATAATATAGTCTCGATTAACCAATTCATAGTGCGATATTACATAGGGGGTATTCAAAATTCGTCTAAAAACAGAAACAAATAAGAAAGTTGTAATCGCTCAAAGCGGAATTTTTTTATACCTGCCTTCATTATCTCAGAGAAGGAAGACAAGAAAAAATCGAATTTCGTTGCTGTATGATACTGGATGATACTGATTTGCTCTATTTTCCCTAGATACTGAAGGGTGCCCCATAGGATATGCATGGAAATTATTTTCGCTATATAGTTTGTACTTTATGAATAAGAAGTACAAAAAATCCAATAAATTTACTTTTGAAAGCAGAGTTGTATGAAGTTTATACCGCACAATGGGCGTGTCTTTTAACTGATTTAGTCCATTTCAAATGTCTTCTATCTAATGTACTTTTTGTAACAGGAATTATGTTTACAAAAGGGGGACAAGAAAAGGGACCTACTAAGTTACAAAAATTCAAAATTTAATACTAATTAAAAGTGTACATATATATGTATAAACATATAACTATAACATATATATATATATGTACTCTATATATATATGTACTCTTAATTAGCATCAAATTTTTTATATATCAAATTCTGAATAAATATAAATACATATATCTAACTTCTCTGTGAAGCTTACTTCTGAATGTTACAAACATCCTGTCAAATCAAAACACCCAACTTTTTTAGTTGTTGCGTGTATTAAAATGCATTTTTTGTTTAATCTCTTTAAAACTCAGCTTCTGAGCATTTTCCCATCATCTTACTCTCACTCTCAATTGCCTGTTGATTGCGACTGTTTTGTTGTTTTGCAAAACGAAGCAAGTAATCATTCGAGTTGAGACTTTGAAGTGCGATGAACGTGTTTTTCGGCATATTCATCAAAAATTATCAAAAAAATCGTGATCGAACGAGCGCGTCTTACTTGCTGGTTTTTTTTCTTCTTCTATTGATTTTGCTACAAATGTAGTTAGTGAGATGAATAAATAAAATTGTGGAAAAAATATAATTACATGTGATTTAAGAAGAAAAAAAAATAAATAAATTGCAAAAAAAAGTAAAAGTTTACAAAAAAAGAAAAAAACCGTAAAATTTAACGGGACATTTCCGAGACGAAATGTCATAAAAACAAAAATCAAATTTCCAAAAAAAAAAAAGTGCGTATATGTACACATATTTGTAAACCATGTGGTGGTACACTTGTGCTTTAAATTCTTCCGTAAAAAAAAATAGGTAAAAAAAATGTTTTTTGGCAGCCATATTTGTTTACCGTTAAACCAAAGCCATACCTAACACCAGATCAATTTGCCTATAAAATTGGAAAAAAAATTGAAATAAAAATAAAAAATAAATAAGTAAATAAAACGAAGAATACGAAGTATTACAAATGTGTTGTGTTTGCAGTGTCTGTTTGGAAAAACAATTTACTATTCATTTAAACTGGGAGGAAATTGTGATTGCGATTGAAATTGCAAAAGAAATTATTTTAGCTTCGATGGTAAGTTGTAAATTATAAGCTAAGCTTATATCTTTATTTGCATATTTCAAAATTTTTATTTTCTTTTTTTTTTTGTTGTCAATATAATTGACTTTATTTCAATACTTGTGCGTACTCTGCTCATAAATAACGATACTCTACGTTAGTTATGTTAAGATTATAAATAAAATCAAAAAACTAGTAAAACGACTTTCAACGTCACTTTGTTATTATGATTTACAGGTTTAGCGTTTTTCTTCTTCTTCTCTTTCTCTACTGTCTCTGTCTTTACCAAATATTTACACTTGCCTTTTTTTCCCTATACATACCTTACTACCGGTATTGTTCGTTAGTGCATAGTTTTTGTTTAGGCTTTTTTTTGTTGTTTTGATTTGGAGTCATGACTTTTTCAATATACGCATACATAGATGTGGATTCTTAATGACTTGTTACCCCTCAAACAAACAACGATTCTCTTATTCGCTCTCTTTTTTTTTTTGTTCTTTTTTTTTTTTATTTTTAATAACATAGAATCAACAAGTTTGTTACTTTAGTTTTTTTTTATAATTTATTTTGTAATTTATGTGTCAGTGAGCACCAATCTTTTGGACCTGTAAGTGTAACATTTGTTTTTACTGACTTGAAAAAAAGATAAAATCACTTTAGCCACTTTCTTGATGGAAGAATCAAATTATATAATTGATGTGCTGAGAACAAGAGAATACTCAACAATAGAACTATGTTTGGATGAAAACATTAAATTTTAGGAAATGTAACTAAACGATATTAAATAAAATTTAAGTTTATTTTTATACCGACCTTCGAAGGTGAAGGATATATTTCATTTTGTCACTACCAAAAGGAAACTTCAGAGAACCCTTTAAAATATGTATATTCTTGATCAGCATCGAATTTAGAATCGATTTAAGCATGTCTGTCTGTCCGTCTGTGGGTGGTAAACATTCTCCTGGTCGCAAACCTGAAGATAATGTCTTCAAATTTGACAGAAACATTGGAAGTTTTTGCACGCAGGCTGGTATTGAAAATGGACCAAATAGGTCCAAGGGCGCGCCGCCACACACGACGTAGACTAAGAGCACCTCTGTTTTCGGTAGCAAAAATAATTGGATTTTTTGTTTATTACTCATAAACCGTCGCAGATAAATCTATAAAAATTTCCATAAATATTGCACTAGCTCTCCTGTATTCTCTTTGCCTAAATGGAAAGGATCGACCCCGCCCATTCGATATAATAGAATATTGAAATTTAGTTCTTTTTGTGAAAATTTTTGTAACATTAAGAAAGGTACTTCTGGAACCATATTGAATATATATATTCTTGATCAGTATGCAATTTGGAATCCATTTAAACGTATCCGTGGTTGCGTCTGTCCATCTGTTTGGTTGCTTAACTATCTAATGTCTGTGGTAAACTTTCTCCTGGCCGCAAAAAAGTAGATATCGGCTTCAAATTTGGCAGAAACATTAGAAGCTCTTTCACTGCCACGCCCGTCTATTACAATTTAGTTTTTCCTCCTTTTTTTAAGATAACGATGGTGGATATAAAAGATTCTTATTCTTATTTGTTTAAAAGTAGAAAAAGTAGAGGAGTTTTATCACGTATTATTATCATCGCGTCTGAAAACTATCACTTCTGTATGTAGTAGGGATCACATTAGGGATCGACTAATGATTGTAAACGATCTTGAACATAATTTATTACGGCTTTGAAAACATTAGTTCTCATCTTGATTAGCACAAGAATTGGTTTTTTTGCACTCAACTTTCTTAACTTTGTCTGTTTTTTTTTCTAAACTATTAAGATCTTCTCTGACTGGTATGTCACGTATCACAGGAGATGTGCACAGTAGAGAATGAACTGATTGCTATGCTGTCCATAAAAAATTTCAAATCTTTTTTTTTTTGCTCACTATTGTAATCAATTAATTTTAAAAAGACCACTAAGTGGTAACGACTTAGATTTTTCAGCGACAAACACTTTTCATCAGTAAGAGCATATCCATTAATCAACCTTGGTCGGGGCGCAGACCATCCATGTGCAAAATAAATAAGAAAATTATATTCGGCGTTAAAATATTGATACCAAACTTCGAATTGATTTTTCAGCGACAAACATTTTTTATCAATAAGAGTAGACCCATTAGTCAACCTTGGCCGGGGCGCAGTCCCCCATATACAAAATAAATGAGAAAATTACATTCGGCTTTAAAATATTGATACCAAACTTCGAATTGATTTTTCAGCGACAAACATTTTTTATCAATAAGAGTAGACCCATTAGTCACCCTTGGTTGGGGCGCAGTCCTTCCATATTCAAAATAAATAAGAAAATTATATTCGGCTTTAAAATATTGATACCAAACTTCGAATTGATTTTTCAGCGACAAACATTTTTTATCAATAAGAGTAGATCCATTAGTCAACCTTGGTTGGGGCGTAGTCCATCCATAGTCAAAATAAATAAGAAAATTATATTCGGCTTTAATAAGGTATTCAGTCTAAACTTTCAATTGATTTTTTAGCGACAAACATTTTTTATCAATAAGGGTAGATCTACTAGCCAACTTTGATCGGGGCGCAGCCCATCTATGTACAAAATAAATGAGAAAATTATATTCGGCTTTAAAGTATTGATGCCAAACTTCGAATTGATTTATCAGCGACAAACATTTTTTATCAATAAGAGTAGACCCATTAGTCACCCTTGGTTGGGGCACAGTCCATCCATATCCAAAATAAATAAGAGAATTATATTCGGCTTTAAGGTATTCATCGTAAACGTTGAATTTGTTCTCAAAATCACTAAAAGCTGTCGAATCGCTCTCAAGCTCTGATATCTATTCAACGAAGGCCTCCATAAAGCTAAACTAACATATATTTCTTTGATTACAGAACAGAACAGGAATATTTTCTAACGAAATGTCTTTGTTTATTGTTAGAAAAGTTAGAAAAAAGCAACAACTTACACTAGAATAGACTATAATTTCCCAGGAGACCTTCATTTGGCATGGGCAGCCTTTTTCAAGTGCTTAAGAAAGTGGTCCGAAATTTGGAGGAATACATTTTTTGGCGGGTAATTAATTTTTATATGTTTTTACATTTTCATAAAGGTCTAAAGCAACCATTTTTATTTTTTTTATATATGACCGTATCGGATTCTACTTGCACGTATAATTAGGAGCGGGGAAAGACAAAAGTACATGGGGTAACAGTGCGAGAAGGCTACGCCCAAACTGTAAGTGTTATGCCTTTACCGGCAGAGCACTCTCACTATAAGTACGACCAGAATGACAATCGCAATTAAAATATGGCCTAACCGCACTGGGAATTGAAGACATACACTTGATAGTCCAGCTTTTTAACTCAGCGGTCCAAGTATCTATTAATTTAAAAAAAGTTTACAACAGTGTTAACCCAAAAAAATTACCCTAAAATTTGCTCTAAAACAAGTTTATTATGAAGAAACCTTTGAAAGTGTAAAAAAGTATTATTTAGATAATAATAACTTTTTGCCAAAATTTTGATTCCATTCTGAAATCTTTCAGCAAGCAACTCTAATTTCAAGTATTTGAAAAAAAAAAGCGCATAGTTTTTGAGAAATAATTAAAACTTTGAATGTCATTGACGATATTTATGTGTGTTTGCGATCATGTGTGAATGACTCATGGCCCATAAGTGCATGTGAACGGACGAGTGAGTACACATCAAGCAAAATTCCTCTTTCTTAAAATAAACATAACGAAATACTTTTGCAGTAATAAAGTGTTTAGCAATAACTCTACTTCGAGAATGCAATATATTAAGTTTGTTTAGGCGTTTGGCGACTTTATTTACCGTAATGATAAAATTAACCCTATCAAGATGTATTATTATTTTCGATAAAATTCTTTTTAAGATTACGGTTGTTTCTGATCAAAAATGTAATAATAGTAAAGCATTCGGTTCTCATTCGAACTTCTTGGAAACCTTGAGAAAAGGCAAAGTTGTACTACAATTCGGAGACTTGACTAACTACCTTGATGATGAATTTTATTTAATTAAATTTTTAGGATGAATGGTAATATTCCATTTGGTTTATGAAAAAATTTTAAAATGTTTCTTTGTAGGCCTGCCTAATAAGCTTTAAGATTACCTTAGGTTTGGTTGCAGTGATTTTACGATGCTCTTTAAGTGCAACATGAAATTTACCTGGACTTTGTATGTGAAAGGCATTAATATATAATGGGGAATTCCACAAATTGGATTAAACATTATTGCATTGCTTATGATTGTTTGCTTTTATTCATAAACTGTGTTTAACCGACGAACGTGACATTTTATTAAATAATTTGCAAATTCATTTAACTGTTCAGTATTTAGATTTATATTCACATATTCAGGTATCAATTTATGCAAAAACCTTCAAGTCATGTTTTCCAATTTTTTTTTTTTTTCAAATAAAAAATTGAACAACAAACTAGGTTTTTGAGAGTATAGGACGAAACGTGCTCTATGAAATACCTTTTCATTTTGCTTTATTTTTTTTCGATTTTGGAATTTTTTATATTCTAACTTGTAGATAAAAAGTAGTCTTAAATTGCTACTGTTTTCAACTGCTTATATGATCAAGTCTAGATCAGACGTATTTAGAGTGGTTTAGGCTGAACCTCTTTTGTTTAAAAAAAGTGAGAATTTATAATGAAATTTTTAAGAAAAAACTTGCATTTCTAAAATGCGATGTTAAACTTAACTTGATTTTATGGAAATTCATTCAATGTTGAATATAGAAGTCGCATGCAATCAAATTATTATTTATGTTATTATTATTATACTCTAGACTAGCCTAATTATTAGACTAGAGCAGCATAGGCTATCGGCTCGATGGTGCTTTTTTCATTTATTAGCTTTGAAAAACCACCACCGCAATGAAGTTTGAATCCGCGTGTACCGACTCGCTAGAGGCGCCTCTTAACAAAGAGCCGATAGCCTATGTTGCTAGTGCTCAATACACTTCTCTAGTCTAAGAATTAAATGCATCAGTCTAGAAGCGCTTCTTAACAATTCAGCCAGAGTTGTACAACTAAAGTTAAATTAATGATATTTAAAGTGGCAACCCTAAGATGTAATCAGCATTTTTCTCATAAAATTATTTATTATATTATATATTTGGAATGAAATTTGTAGACTTTTTAAAACCGCAAAAGATTGCAAGATGGATCGAAAAGGTTTTAAAACTTTCTATTGCTTTTAGAATCATTCTTTCTAAACAAGTTATGATGCTACTTACTGCACTGACTACTCACGGGATATATCCTAGACGGGTATAATATACGCTCGTGGTCAGAAACAAGTAAGAAATAAAATCTAAGACTTTCTAAAACCGAAAAGGATTCCAAGATGAATCGGAAAGCTTTTAAAACTTTCTATTGCTTCTACAATCACTCTTTTTAAAGAATTTGCTACTTACTGCACTCATCACCCAGGGGATATACCCTAGAGGAGTATAACATACGCTCATGGTCATAAAGAAGTAAGCAGAGAGTGATATGAGGACGGACTCGGCTTGGTAGTTATATAACCGATATGCGGATAGCCGTGACTTAGCAGGTATATGACCGATATGAGAATGGACTTGGTTTGACAGATGCATAATCGAAATAGAGAAGGCCGAGCAACTAGAATCAAAGCTGTGGCCAATTGAAATCAAAGTCTGTTCTACTGTACTGGGAATTGAAACTAGGTACGCCGACTTGGAAGGCCCTTATCAAATCGAAGGATTGGGCAGAGGGAATGGACAGATTTCCATTTGATGAGCAATAAAAGAGAACTAGTGATGATGCTACAACGGCCCGAGACGAGTGTGAGGCAGTATACAATGTGATCTATAAAATCATGTTAACTATCGATGAAACTTGTGTCTATTACGAAGCATCATCGAAGTGAAATCCGTCTTCTAAATAGCGGAATACTGATTAACCAACGATGAAAGTCGAAAGTGTTAAAATATCCTTCCAGAAGCTTGCTTCGGCTACTGTAAGGCCTATACCGAACTAGCACTCTCTAGAAGACTGTTCCGACTACTGTTTGTCTGAAATAAAGATGTGAGCCTGCATATTCGTATATCACAGACTTATCATAGGGAGAAGAGTTTAGTAATAACATTTATATAAACACAATATATACATAAAACCATTTTGTGCATTCGTATGCATTTATTACCTGAACGTCTCAAATATAAAGTAATTATGGAGAAAGAATGTGTGTCTGAGAAGCTTCGAATTTCCGAATTACAAGAAGTCAAAGTTATGCGTTTCAGGAAATATTTTTGTACGCATGAAAATATAAAAAATAACTTTTTATTCAATTTCCAAGAATACATAACTATTATACATTACCCAAGCTAGAAACTGACTCTTTCTCGCTTTATTGAAGAATTCCTTTTTGTTTTTGTTTTTGTTTTCATTTCTGTTTCTCTACTTTATTATTCATGGCCATATTTTGAAATTTCCGTTTAAATCATTCTTTTTAAACGTTTCGCTACTGATTAATGTTTACTTCAAAAGAAGTTCTTAGGTTTCAAACTTAAGAAGAAAAGAAAAAAACATAGGTCAGGTACTTTCAGGTACTTACTATATAACTATACGATATTACGAGTGAATGAGTACAGAATGTATAGTAAATATATTATTATGCTTACTTGTGTAACTCTTTTCTCTTTACTGTATTTGAGTAGGTTTTGGTTTTAATGTTTTAATGCTAAACGTGAATACACGAAAGTTTATTGAGGTCTTTGGTTTTGTGGTAAAACTATTTTGCAATTATTAACAACAATTAACTTTATGATCGTTTTTTTTTTGCTTTGGGTAAATTTTGCAAATAAAAGCAAGCGAGTTTAGATGGAACAATTCGCTGCCAGATGTTTATAAATAATGATAATAGATTTTGAAATTAAAATAGAAACTTTTAATAGCTGCTTCTTTGTATACGATGCATCATCCATCCAATGCAAAAGGTATTCGGAATTATTTAAGAAACCTATGCTAGTACTTTACCCTGTCCTTCATAAATTTATTGTTTATTAATTGAGATGTGGCATGTAAAACTTTTAGCGAATTTTGTTTTGTGATTTCGATTAATTTAAGAAGCATTTAGTCGAACCAATAATAGAAATACAAAAAAAGATAAAAAAAATCAGAGAAAGACGATGTTTTTTTTTTACGATATTGATGGAGTTTTCAGTTAAATATTGTTGAAAAATATTGAGCTCATTCAGAACTAAATATTTAATATAGTTCAATGAATTGAAAATATATGCATACTCCGCCAACTAACCCTTTTACTCTTTCAACCAACTCTCTACCTTCTTTTGCCGAAATTTTCGAGTATCAGATTTTTAATTTTGTCGAAGTTTGTTTTGATCGGGACGCTTGAAGAGCAACTATGGCGAGCCGGATCAAGTATGCTTCTCCCTTCGCTTTGCTTTATACCAATCATATGCTTCATTTCGACATACAAAATTTGCTTTGCCATTACGCAACTTTTTCAGAGATTTGCGGAACAAATTTCATATAGGGTCAGGCAAATAAAGGCATTCGATCAAAGGAAATTCGAATAGCTTACGTATTAAGAACAATAGTAATAAAATTAACATCCACTAAAATGAAAGAAATTCCATTTTCCATTCTATTTTGCATTTTATTTTCCATTTAATTTTGCATTCCATTTTCCATTCTATTTTTGATTCCATTTTCCATTCTATTTTTCATTCCATTTTCCACTCCATTTTCCATTCGTTTTTCCATTGCATTTTCCATTCCGTTTTCCATTCTATTTTCCATTGCATTTTCCATCCTACTTTCCATTCTATTTTTAATTCCATTTTCTTTTCTATTTTCCAGTCCATTTGCC
Source organism: Glossina brevipalpis (assembly GCA_000671755.1). Lineage (NCBI taxonomy): Eukaryota > Metazoa > Arthropoda > Insecta > Diptera > Glossinidae > Glossina > Glossina brevipalpis. The sequence continues at coordinate 153,587 of KK351213.1, forward strand.
ATTTTTCATTTCATTTTCTATTCTATTTTCCATTCCATTTTGCATTCTATTTTCCATTCTGTTTTCCATTCCATTTTCCATTCTATTTTCAATTCCAAATTTAAAGAAAAAATAGCTAAATCTACTAACGGTCTATAATAGAAGATGAAGGAGGATAACCAGTTCAATGAATTTCAGCTTTATTTTCTCCACCTTCTCCTTCACCTTTCTGGGTGTTTAGTATATCCGATGGTAGAATTAAATCCATGGACATCAGGTTGATCAAAAAGTAATTGCTTCTTGTAAGTATTACTTGCCCAATACAGAGTACACAATACAACATATATTTATTCTGGAACATCGAGATAGTGGAGGCCCTCCTTCCCCCCTTTTAATGATGATTGTTGCACCTTTCAGGGTACACCGACTATCGTTGACTGAAAAGCAGTATCATGCTGAAATGCACCGTGGCGTTAAATTTGGAAAATTATTCTAAATCAATCGGTATAACAAAAGATGGACCTAGGTTAGGCCCTTCTGTGTGTTGCACACATCCACACTAACTTATAATTATTCTGTAGCTTAAGTGGTGTAGAGCAAAACAAATATTCTATTTGGTAAAGAAATGTGATCCCAATATTCTATTCTATTTGGTAAAAAAATGTGATCAAAAAACGGAGCTCTTCACAAGGTGGAGTTATGGTTTTGGAATCTAGATTTACGGACTGTTTTTCGAGAGGGCGGTCAATGGAAAAAAATTATTATATTTTCAGCCAAAGAATTATTATATTTTTTTAAAAGGAAAATTTAAAAGAAAATTTATATCATAGAATAATAAGATCAAACTTTACCTATGATCCCCTCGTGAAAGGTGCTTTCGTCGATAACAGTTTGGTGCAAAATATATAACAAGAAATTAATATTTAAACGAGTCTTAACAATATTTAGATACGACGTCCCAATTCCTTGATGCCCTTTTTTCCGTTTTTTTTAATTCGATTATTAAGTTGTATGTCTTTATGGCTGTATTGTGGACTTTAGTATTATTTGATAGGTAAGAAAGAAAGTTCCTCTTTATAGTCCAACAAGTCCAATAATTCAAGAAGCTTTCTTTAACAATACTTATCGAAGGGTTTGATTAAAATTTGAGCATAATGCAGAATAGATTTTTAGTTCGCTGCTAGTAATTTAATACCCGTGAACTCGGGATAAGATGTCATAGGAATTTCAGATTGCAATTAGGTCTCTTTGGTTCATCAATAGGTAATTTCTTCAAAAGGCAATAAACATTAAATTCAAACGATGCTAAATAGACATGTCATGGATTTAACAATTAAAATTGATTACTTCTGATATGCAGCAAATTTCACAGTCAAAAATTTTTTGAAAATAATTTTTTGAAAATAATTTTTCCCTTTTTTTTTTGACAAACTCAAGCTTTCGATATTACATTCTTTAATTTTTTTTTTTTTTTTTTAAATATATATTTAAATAGGGATGGAGAAAGCCTTGAATTTCAGACTTATATCTCCAGAATCTTGGTTATTAAGTTTTTTTTGTTTTTGACTAATTGGTTATGTGACTTTCTTCTTGAACGTGCGAGAAGGAAGTGTTTTTTTAAATTTAATGATTCGATTTAAACTTCCATAATTTTTAATTTAAAAAATTCACAAGGAAAGCATTCTCCCTTTTTTTTCTAAATTAATCTACTAGTTTTCCTAGAAACTTAATTTCGCAGGATTAATACACTAAGTGAGATAATACGTTTAGCTTCGCAGTGGTATGATTTTCATAAATTTTTCAACTAATAATTGAAAATATTTCTAGATCATATGGTAGGTGCTTAGCTCTCTTGTAAACTTCTCAAAGTAATGTCCGTGCAGCTTAAGAAAGTAAAGAGCTGTAAATGCCGAAGTTCAGCGTAGGGTTCAAGATAGGTTAATCACTTAATGTAACATATATCTTTACCCTGAAAAATCCTCTGTTTAGTGGTGCAGTGGTCGAATCAATTATATCAGACGTTCTTTGTAGACCTTTAAACTTTTTTCCTTTCCTTGCTGAAATTTATTATCGATGTTACTAGTTCGTCTGATCTATACGTTCGATATTTTACAATTTTTTCTCTCTTTATTTTATAATCAACTGCTCGGGGTTTGTCCGCTTTACGTGTAACACGGTAATGTTCGGGAATAAATAGGCGGAAAGGGGAAGTCGGTAATTGCAGGCTGGGAGGGAGATGTATATTCGATCAAGAATTGTTATGACTTCATCATCGACTACGCTACTAATATAGTTACGACTGCACGACTACACACCCAATCGTAATTAAGTTATTGTCTACCGCAATGGGAATTGTATTAGGGCTATGCCGACTTGAAAGCCGCACTTTCTAACTACTTGAGTGCACGTTAGCCTGACTGTTACGATTTAATAGTAATTTCCTGCAAACGAAGCAGGAAAAGTTTTTGCACTAGACAAAAACAACAGTCGCAACATTATCCCCTATTATTAAACCACTAAATAATTACAACAATTAGATTTGGAATATTTCTTAGCGCTACTCTGATGTGTTAAGATCGTACGATAGGATGTTGACGCGGCTACACTAAAGTACTAAATAATTATAACGTAGACTTGATATATTTTTTAGGTGACTTCTCTGATGTGTTAAGATCGTAAGATAGGATGTTGACGTCTACACTAAACTACTAAATAATTATAATGTAGACTTGAAACGTTTCTTAGCTGCTCTGATGTGTTAAGATCGTACGATACGATGTTTATGGCAAAATGAACATATGGAGTATTTATATGATGGGTTTTTGAGGAGAAACACTTCTTGTACTTTAATTATCAATTTAGTAAACAAAAACAATAAAAATTAGTGAAGTGTAGAGAGAGAGAGAGAGAGAGAGAGGGTGCAAAAAGGTTCGAACTAAACTGTCTTTATATAATTTTTATTTTTTTTAACTTTTTTTAATTTCATTAAAATTTTTGTGGTTACAATGCTATCTATTATATCAAAATATGCATATGTGTGCGCTATAATTCAATAATGTAATCAGATTATTTCACCGCATAAACATGCAAACATAAATGAAAAACGTAACTTAACCATTGTATTGTGTTGTGTGATGTTTTTCTTCTTTTGTTAGAAAAAAAAAAAAAAAAAAATTGAATTGACATAAATTTATTATGTGGTTTATTGTTGTTGTTGTTATTGTCATTGTTGAAATTTGCAATAAAAAAAAATATGTTAATTGAAATGATAAACTTTCTTGTATTGTTATTCTGAGCTGAATTGCTTAAAATGCTACTTGAAACTTAGGCATTGATTGAATTTAATTGAATTAAAAAAGAAAATTTTAACTCAAGTGTTGTCCGTAGTACATAAATATTCGTCTATATTTGATATGAATGAATCAATGCGTGGTGTTGACTAAGAGAAGAAGATTGGCGCGCTATTATCGTAAAAGAAATTATGCAGGAAATATAAGAAAAGAAAAAGTTTATCAGCATTTTTTTATTTTTTTTATTTATTTTTTTTTAAATTTAAGCTTTAGCCTTAATACCGTCAATACTTTTCCGCTCTCATATTATACCTGGAGATAGACTTTCAAAATTGTATATTATGATGCCTTTTTTTTTGCAATCGTATAATTTTTATTAGATTTCTGAGAGAGGAAGACTATATGAGATTAATGTTTTTTTAGAAATACCGACGTATACGTACTCTAAGCCAAAAATATGTATTTAACTTTCGAGCAGCTAATGTTTTAACGAACACATCACAAACTTACTTTGATGCACCTATAAAAATTTTAAATTCTTGCGCAGTTCACATTTCGTATGCGAGATGAAAAATCGCCAATTGATGGAATAATGTAGGTAATGAAAGAAAGGGCTGATAGATTAAATTGCAACTTCAAAATAAAAATTAACTGAGAGAACTGATAGGTTTGATCAGATATTGCGAATTACTTATGAGAAAACAAAGCTAGTTAGGATCCTGATACGTGGATTACAATTGCACAAATTGCACTGTTCAATTGTCTTTTCTACACTTTTTTAAAAATTTTGAACAGATCTGCATTTAATTTGTGTGCAGTCTGCTTTGTAAAAGATTTGATTGGTCGGTTTTTTTTTCTCACGTGGAATGTATAGAAATAGGAGCTGGCTTTCTATAAATAAGAGGAAAATCAATGTGTCATTATTTCTTTTTACCCTGCATATAAGCGTTATTGTAGCGACCTATGAAATAGTGCTTGTCTTGGCTGCTAGTGAAGGCTCTTGAATAATGCCCTATTAGAGTTTGCAAAACTTCGCTTTTACTTATCCTTGTGAAAGCTTCGAAAATCTCACCTTAACTGTACGTAGAGCCCATCTATAGTAACTATCAAACCTTAAATAATCGCTTGTGAAAGCTTCGGAAATCTCTGTACTTGGAGCCTGAGATGGTGCAATTATCTATAGCAACTATCAAAGATTGAATAAGTCCCTATGAAAACTTCGAAAACCATATCTTAACTGTACTCGAAATCTCGCCTTAACTTAGAGCCTGAGATGCTGTGAAAACTTCAAAAACCGTCTCTTAATTGTACTCAAGGCTTGAGATGGTGTAATCATTGCACTGAGAGTTCTACAGCAACTTTCAAAGCTTGAATAAGCTTCTCGAAAATCTCACCTTATCTATACTTAGAGCTTGAGATGGTGCAATCATCTACAGCAACTATCGCAGTGTGAGTAAATCCCTATGAAAACTTCGAAAAACTTACCATAACTGTACTTAGGGCTTCGGATGATCTGACCATTCTATTGTGAACTCTATCCAACTACGAGGCTTGGATAAGCTCCTAAGAAGGTTTCAAAAACATTTCTTTAATTGTATACAGAGCCTGAGGTGGTTTAACCATTCTCTTAGAGCTCTATAGCAACTATCAAGCCTTGAACAAGCTTAACTGCACTGAGAGCCTGAAATGGTGTAAGCTCTACAGAAGCTACATAGACTCCAACGAAACCTGAACGCCTAAGTATAGACCTTTTAATAAAATAGATTTTCGGGTAAATATTGATAATATTCCCGTATCGATACTGATATTCAAAATAGCTTTTAGTTAATTTGATGGTTTATGATAAGCTCTTTTTCATATCTAAATATATTTGCCTTCTCTGGTAGGACTTTTCACCCTAATATATATATTTTTTCGCCATAACTTTCTCATTGGAAATATTCAATCCGTTTCTGACAAAAGCTATCTTTTTCAATTTCAATTATATTAAATTATATAATGAAGACCTTGATTCCCTTTTTGCAATTAACTAAACTATGTCAGGTCTGTTAAATAACAGAGAACATTTTTTTAAACAAACTGTGAAAAGAATCAATTTCAAAAACCCAATTATTTATCACAAAACACTTTGAAAAATATTTTTTACTCACGATAAGATTAAATTCAAATCGTCAGGCAGGCGATTGTACCGCATAAAAATAGTCTTCGAAGCTCTATCGTAAGGTGTATATATATCGACTTACCTTCCATTTTGCTCTTAAATTCCTGTAAATGGAAAATACAAATTTTTGTATCTAAAACTGTGTAAATAAAATAAAAAAAAAAAGCCTTAAATGTACTTTTTAGTTATTTTTAGTGAACGTAAAATTAGTGTAAAATAACAATTAAACTGTGAAAAACATAATAATAATAATAATAAGTCAATTAATTTTTAAACTGAAAAATAAAATATAAAATAAATTATATATAAAGTTTTTTATTTTTGTTTTATATAAACTTTTATTTAAATTATCTTAAAGCCAACTGTGGAAACAAATAATTTTGTTCCGTTCACTTTTTTGTGTCTAAACATAAAAATTTGTGCCGCTTAAAATTTTAATGTGTGAGAAATTTTCCGTATTCTAAACGCCCCAAACTTTTATGCAAAGTCACATAAAAGTAACTGAAACTAATATTAATTTTCGAAATTTATTAATTCATTTAAAAAAAAACATTAAACAAATTTTTATTATAAAAGTTATTTTACACGTTTTAGTATCTTACTTAGTATCTTAGTATCTTACAATTAGTGTTGTATTTTTCAAGCTTCTCAAAGAAATTGTTAAGAAAAAGTCAGTGGCAGCCACCATAATGCACTTAGTCGGTCGCATTCTGATCTTTGAAACTTTTTATTTGACACCCATATCAAAGGAAGGAAAAAGATAAACTGCCTGTTTAAAGCAGTTATGTTAGTAAATCTAAACGCCAGCAACTTGACTTAAAAATGAGAAGACTATATTGGTCAATTCGTCCAGAATCTCATCTTAATCTAAGAAATAAATGCATTTTATACAAGAGTAACTATTCTTCAACTCATTTGCACCTGCGACATATAATACAATTGCAGAGAAGAGCCAGTAACTTTAATATTGAATTACTTCAAAAATATCAATCTAGGACTCTTTGTCGTATTGTCTGTCAATGTCTCGTGATTCTCGTTAGCAACAAAACTATGCGTAATGATCTGAATTTTCCATTTATTAAAAATTTAATTCAACTCTTTCTTTTTAAATATCTTGACAGACTAAGCAATCACATAAATCCGTTGGCAGAAGAGATGTCTTTTTTACTGTGAAACCAACGATAAAAGAAAACTGAGAAGGTATCACATTCTGGATCTTTTATTTAGAAATTAATTTATTTTTTTTTCTTAAATTATTTTAATGAATTTTCCAAGTTTATATAGCTTACGTTTATATAGAAAAAATATCACTTCTGTGATTATTATATTGTCCCTTTGTCAAGGCAATAATCTCTGTTGTTTTCGTCCTCTTTGCAAAACATATATGTATTAATTAAATATGTATTCGAAAAAAAGAGAACGAAGCTTTTAAAAATCATATAAGACCGAAAACATGTGAACAAAGAGCTTTTTAAATTGGGAATAGTTTTAGGACTGCTCGATGTATTCTTAACCGATGAAGTTATCATGATGATCATCAGATTTTCTTGGTTTCTTTATTTAAATCACAATTATGACTTTAAAATTTGGTCTAGAGAAAGAATACGGTTTCTATTCTTTGGTCATCACTTTCGCTAATCTATGTTGGAAAATATGTGTGTGCGATATACGATATGCGATATATGACATAAGTATATGCAATTTATGGTATAAATATACGCGATATATGACATAAGTATATGCCATAAAAGTATATGCGATATAGGACACAAGTATATGCGATATAGGACGAAGTATATGCGATATAGGACGATGTATATGCAATATACGACATAAGTATATGCGATATAGCACATAAATACATGTGATATACGATATAAGTATATACGATATAATTCAAATTGTGTGAAGCAGATTCTTACAGCGATTTCATATTTATTGTGGGAGCCGTAACTCTCTTCCTAGAAAAGTTGAATAATTTTTCTACTTTCAAAGACAAAACCACGAATATTATGTTGCCGAACAAATTGAGAGCCACATATTAATAGGTGTGCATCAGCATTCGGCTCTAAGTTTTGAATTTGCTATCGACGTATTGTACTCTATGCTTAAAGAGTAAAATTTAATTTTTTTTTTCGTTTTTCAATATATTTATTATTCCAAGTTTTCGGCAAATGACGCAAAACACTCAAATAATACTTCTGCCTAATAGTTTGGCCCGGTGGAAGAACTTCGTATTGATGCACAACACTGTGTTCGTTACCTTGATTTTTGAACGACTTTAGTGTGATTTTTTCGGTCTTGGCTTAACTTTTGCACTGTACTCGCTCAATTGATCGGTTGCTTCGTTGTTGTTGTTTTTTTTATGCGCCTAGATCCGTCTCGTATCTCGCAATGATGCGTTTTGTGACCGATTGATATGAGATGATTTCTGAAATCGCTTATTATAAAAATTGCAAAAGATACTTTTTGTGTCCTACAAAACAAAGGACAAACGAAATATTAATGAAGCTTATGATGTGAAATTTGGCACAAATGCCTGTTAGAGTGCTGCCATTAAATAGAAAAAAAAATGTATTTCATATTCGATACACTTGTGTAATATAATTTGGTTATTGGTCTTCATTTTTCTTCATAGTATTTTATAATGTATCTCGAGTAAACCCTATTTTTTCCTCTATTTTGAGTACTAAATTAGTACATAGTGAGTGCAATTTTAGTACAGTTAGTGATGCATTTCAAAAAGACTTAATTCAAGCTGAATATAATTTCTTCCTTAGTATGGATAAAAGTTACGATGGAGATAGATACTTTTAATGACGTTTTTTTTTGATTTGTATTGTAATTTTATTGTTATATTTTTGCGTTTAAAAATCTCGTACATGTTATTAGTTGATACACCCAAAATGTATGTAATAAATTATTGTAAAGCTAATGGGTTTTGAAAAGCGTTATTTATGCAAAATTTTTAAAAGCCTTGAATTACAAAAAACAAAATTATTCAATGACATTAATTAGCATTTGAAAAATTTAATATTCGATGTGTATTTCCCCACAACTCCCATAACAATATGTATCTGCGGCTATTGAATTACTGCTGCCTGGCAAAAACAAAAAAAGTAGCAAATAAAAGCTTAAAAACCGGTTAACTTGAAGATCAATCAACTTTTTTAAACATGTTTTTTTAAAAAACAGTTGTGCTTTGTCTTTTGTGGCCATCGTCGAAATATAAGGGAAATATAATATTTATCTTAACGTTCATAATATAAACGGAAATATTTATTTAACACTCCCCGTATGTTATTGATCAGGATGAGATTTCAAGTCTATTGGGTCCGTCCGGTTGCTTATTTTCGTATTTCTGGATTGAATTAAATAAAATTGATTTATCGAAATGAAAGTTCCTGTATTACTGCTCTTTGAAGTAACTGGACTTTATTCATTAACATTAAAAGGTTGGACAAAGGCTGGGAGAAAATGGTGATGTTGACTTTTATCTCAAAGCTTGATTGTTTCCGGATTGGAGGTTTAATGTAATAAAAAAAAAGGATAAAAAATTTAATACAATTATATTGAGTGACGTGTGCTAAAGATTCGTCGCAAACGTCTTCCGCTTTTTTTTTTTAAATATTATTTAAGAAAAAAATTAAAATTGAAAGTAAATTTTTCTCACAATTTTGATAAATAATATTTAAATGTTTTAAAAACCATACGTTTTCAACGTTATTTGTTCCCAGAATTTTGATAAAACTAATTGAATAATAAATGTACGCGAAAAATGTTTTCTTCTATTAATTCGTTGATGAGAAAGAAATAAGTTGTCGGTTATTCTGAGTTTGGTGCTCCGTACTTAGAAGGTAATTAACTTAATCGTTATTTCAACTGAAAATTATTTCATTCTGAATCATATTTGTTCTAGAACATTAAACTACTATTCAAATCCTTTCCTCTTATCATATCAAATTAAATCAAAAAATCAATTAAATTAATCTGTCTATCTTTTGGTGTACTGTTTGACCATAAACCTCGATTCATTGTACATTTCGAACCAAAAAAAAAAAAAAAAAAAGATCAGTTAAGACTTCTCTGATTACACATAGCCTATAGCCTATAGCAATTATAAAAATTTCTACGTAAATTCCAGGCTCGACCCTGTGGTACCTGAGCAAAAACGCGAAAAATCGGTGGCGACCGTTTAATTTTATAGCTTATCGGAATTTCATTTTTTTTTTTAATCAAAACGTGTATAACAACTTGAAGAAAGTTTTAGAAATTCCATACTGAATATATATTTATTGGCAATACCAAATCCAAGATCCAACCGTCTATCCGTCTGTCCGCTTACAATTATCTGTGTAATGTTTGCTGTAAACATTTTCTCATTAAATTATATGAATTAAATTGAACAAAAACAATGAAAGTTCTTGAACGTCATGCTCCTAAGAAAGTACACGCCCACAATATAACATAAACTCAAAACGTCATTTCTTTCTGACTGTCTTGCTTGCTATTCGTAAAGTACAACTGATATACAGTGAAAGGTTTCCATGTTCTTTTATAAACATGAAAAAAAAAAACCTACCACGCCCCCTAATTACTGTAGAGTATCAGAATTTAATTCTTTTCTTTCTAGGGTGAAGGTAGTGGCTGAATATAATTTTTGCTATCTTGTTTGTTTCTTTTTTTGATCCTTTTTTTTTCTTTTCATAGAAGGTTTGCTCCTTCCGCTGAAATTGGTGTAATATGACCACCCCTTCTGGGTATTTCTCTTTTCAATTCTTTTCAAATTTCTTTATTAATTTACAATAATTTTACTAACTTAACAAAAAGAAATCATTCAAAGGTAGGTCCAAGTTATCGATTGTCTAGTCAAAAGATTTTATTTAAGGGAATGTTCAAATGCGAGTCTGAATCATTGCTGAAGCTTGATAAATTACGAAAACATTCGAAAAATATGTTTAGTAAACAGGGTAAACGCTCTAAAGTGTACAAACAAAAAAGACTCATAAAAATTACGTGTTTTTGTTTTTGGACTAAGCCTTACGTGATACTGCAAGATTTCAAAAAAAAAAAAAAAAAAAACTTGATTCGAATCTTAACAAGTCAGAACTTGTGAACAGAAAAGGCGTTGTTTCACAATAGCGAACCATCATATATTCCTTTACGTATCAACCGATTACTATTATTAAAGATAAAGATAAAATATTTGTTAATAATTGTGTGTTGTCGTAGTGACTATAAAATCTTTCTCATACACTTACTTTAAAATGCTTTAATTATAATTGCAAAATCATTCGTTTTAATGATAACTAAAAATTTTTGCAAACGATTTCGAATGCCTGCAAAACATATCTTTGGATTGATTGTCTTCTATAACTGTCAACGAAAGATAAACTTAAGGTAGAAAAAATAAGCACAAAATTACACATAAACACATTAAAAGTAAAACAAAAACTTTTAGGTAAATAACCGCAACAAAATCATAGCTCTGGTTGCTGCTTTCCTCTCTCCGAATTGTTTGCTCTGCAAATAAGAATAATAATAATAATAAAAAAAAAAGAAAAAAAAAATACAGATTAAACAAAGCACACAATCTATGCGCTATGAGTCATTCCATGAAACGTTGTACTAAAGACAAAAAAAAAAAAAAAGAGATCACGATTAAAAAAAAAGTTGGTGTAAATAATAACAATAACAAAAAAAAATATGAAGAAAATGTTTAAAACAAAAACCGTGCTACTTAAGTGTTAAAAGGTATACACTCACTGTCACAATCTACAAGACGCTGAACGCTTTTTAAACAAAACAATAGATAATAATCATAAAATAAAGTTTGCGCATGCGCGCGGTTTATCTATCCACTTTTTTTTTGTTTTCTTGTTTTTAAATATGATTACTTGTGCAACCACGCAATCTTAAAGAAAAAAAAAAAAGAAAAAAAAGCAGTAAAACATATGCATACATATTTATGAATGTCAACACATTCAGGTTAAAGACTTTTACTTTTTCCATTTACATGAGAAAAGAGGAAGAAAACTTGTTATTGCTAACACCAAAATTGAAAGAAGATATATTAATTTGATCAACCAGTTTGAAACACTAGAAAATTTTCTTTTTAAAAGTTTCAAAAAAATACATTCAATCTTAATCGATTAGAAGTTTGAGTTCATCATATACATCTCCGTTAGGAATGTTTAATTACCCAGAAAGTGATGTAAACTCAAAGATGATTTAATTTGATCTTCTCAAGAGTTCCATTATGTTTGTCAACTAATATAAGAAAACTAATTAAATAAAAAATAAGTTCGGTTGTGCCGAATCATTTATACCCACCACTTCCATATTAAAAAAAAGGGGAAAAATTAAATTTTAATAGGTGGGCGTGGTAGATTTTTGCTATTTTTATAGAATGCCATGGAGCACGGCCAGCCATGGAATACCGTGTAAAACAGCCAAAAAACAAATGTGCTTTCAGCTTATACTGTAGGCGTGGCCTGTGACCGATTTGGCGCATTTTCAATACCAATATGCGTGCTAGAACTTCTAATGTCTCTGCCAAATTTGAATGTGATCTCTCCCTTTTGCGGCTAGGAGAATGTTTACCATAGGCATTACATAGATAATCAGGCAGATAGACGGAAACGTAGGTAGACGGGTACGTCTAGGTAGATTCCGAATTTCATAGTGATCAAGAATATATATATATTTTAAGTGGATCCAGAGGCAACTTTCTTAATGTTGCCAACATTTCCGCAAAAAAATTTAAATTTAAATATTCTATTATAACGAGTGGGCGTAGTCGATGCTTTCCATTTCTGCACAGAGACTACGGTTTTATAATTCTATTTACTATGGGTTATGAGTAATAAGCAAAAAATCGAATTTTTCTTTGCTTCCAAAAGCAGAGGTGTTTTCAGTTTACGTTGTACTGTGGGCGTGTCCTTTGACCGATATGTCCCATTTTCAACCATTACTAATCTGCGTGAAAGAACTTCTAAAATTTCTGGCAAATTTGAAGCCGATATCTTCTTTTTTGCGCTAGGAGAAGGTTTATCGCAGATATAACACAGACGGATATATCTTTACGTTTACGATCAGAAGAAGGTTTTACATTACCTAGACGGACAGAGACGCACATGCTTAAATCGAATCTAAATTTGATGCTGATCAAGGCCAGGAGAATGTTTACCACAGACATTACACAGACGGATAGATGGACAGGTCGGATATGCTTAAATCGATTTTAAATTTCATGCTGATCAAGAATATATATATTTCGTGGGATCTCCGAAGTTGCCTTCTGGGATTTACAAACTAAATGACAAAATGAAATGTACTCCTCACCTTTATTGTTGGATGTAAATTATGAAGATACTAAAGCATTAAAACCCTGGAAGTTATGATAGATAACAGATATGTATCATGATTGTCAGTATATGATGCCAGGCAGCCTGCAATACAAGCAGAATTCATTTAAGCCATGATAAATACATTCTGGTGTTGTGGTGGTGAGATCAATTGTAGCGGCGTGTGCAGATATGAAATAAATAAACCGGATTTTTTTTTAAAAAGTCTTGAAGACTTCTTCCTCACCGATTTAGAATAGTTTAAAAGTTCATTAAAAATAAAATGAAGAAGTCTTCAAGACTACCAAAAAGTACTAGTTTGGAGGGATTTACGCCACTGCGTCCCTAGCGCGGAATGCAAGCAACGCATATAATTAGAGGAGTAGAGGTTAACAAAATTGCCGAGCTAGTTTTCTAGCTCACTGGTGGGTTGAATGGGCAATGATCCACACTATTGCTCCTAACGATGCTATCAAATCTATTCGTATCGAAATGCTTGGACGGCCAGTAGTAGTGCTTCTTCTATTTACTGCTATTTATAGGTTTATCTAGAAAGTAACCAACTGATTTTTTGGCTCACCGGTGGAGTGAATAGGCAATGATCCACAAAATTACGGCTCCTAACGCTATCAGATCTGTTCGCATCGAAATGCTTGGACCGGCAGTAGTACTTCTTCTATTTACTGCTATTTACTAGATTATCTGGTAAGCAACCAACTGGTTTTCTGGCTCATTGGTGGGGTGAAAGGGCAATGATCCACACTATTGCTCCTAATGATGCTATTAAATCTGTTCGCATCGAAATGCTTGGACCGGCAGTAGTGCTTCTTCTATTTACTGCTATTTACTGGTTTATTTAGTAAGCAACCATCTTATGAAGATCATGAATGATCATGTTTTTATATTGTAAGCAATCACCACTCTGGGACTAAGCTAATATGCTTAATAATTCTTAAATAATTGTTTCGAAAGGAAAGGGTATTCATAATTCGTACTAAATTTGACTATAGATCTTCTTATTTGTTTGCATACTCTTGAGAATATTCCTAATGTTCATATAATTAATGAAAAGAATTTTCTTCATTTTTACACTCCGTGAAGATGAGAAATTGTTGCCTCCTATCGTAACGGGACAACACACATCTAAACGTAATCTAAACGCAACCACTTGACATTTTCTTGCATCCATTTCTGTGAAAGATAAAGACAAACTCCGCATACTTGATGTACATACATACATATATGTATATAGAAGTGTTTCTTTTCTTCTGTGTTTAAGTGTGTGTGTATGTGTGTGTATGTATATATGCACGAGTGTATGAAATTTGTTTGAATTGTATTTAGACGCCGTGGGAGCTCCATATCAAATTAAGTGATTTTCATTAATTTTGTTGCTTGTTGTTTTCGTTGTTGTTGTTATTGTATATGAAAATCTGCTGGTCTTGAATGAACGCGAATGTAATGTAACTTTTTTTTTCATTTCTCGCAATTTGATTATGTATGTGTGAAATTATTTATTTAGTTTTATAATTTTTTGTGCAAATACTTTCAGTTTTTCAGTTTTGTTTTTGTTTTGGTTTTTTTTTTCATTTCTTGAATTATGTAATTATCATATTATATGAACATTAAGATTATGGATACTTTGCACTGTACATAGCTATCTAGCGTGCTGAGCTGGAAGTAAAAGTGAATTATATAAAAAAAAAAATATGAAAAAAAAATTAACAGATAGACATGGTTTCTCAAACTTTTCGTATATAAAAAGCGCGCACAAAGAAAGCGATAACGGATAGAATTTCCTTTAAAAAATTGTCTTATTGATTTCCTCTTTTCTTATTCGATAATTAGATTCATTTGGCAACTGGGGGATATTTTGCGATAACTTCTTAAAACTCACATTTTCATAGTATCGGAAAAATATGTTACAAAATGATCGTAGTTTCCGTTAAGATTAATCTATAAGTTCAAGATGCCAATAATCTCGCTCGCATATAGTCTTCTCCGTTCGCATTTCTAAGTCTTATATTTTAATACTTTGCAAAACTGAAACGAATTTTTACCCATCGGGGACTTCATTAAGTGATACTCGAAGGAATTTTACAATTTTTATTACTCGTAAGTATGGCCTGACCTGCATGAACAGTTTAGTCCCCTGGTTATTAATGCTACATTGACTCAAATGAGTCGGATTTGGTCTATTCAGAAGCAGCAGTTCTTATTATTTACGCTGCGTAATCTTGACTTGAGATCCCTTGAATCCGCTCGTGTATCGCCCTGTGAATATAGACTTACAATAATTGATTTATTTTCGCTTGGACAGAACTAGTTTTTTTTTTGAGCATTACTAGTTTAGTCTCCTGGTTATTAATGCTACATTGACTCAAATGAGTGTGGTTTGGTCTGTTCAGAAGCAGCAGTTCTTACTATTTGCGTGGCGTACTCTTGACTGAGATCCCTTGAATCCGCTCGTGTATCACCCTGTGAATATAGACTTAAAGTAATTGATTTATCCTCGTTTGAGCAGAACTAGTTTTTTTTTGGGCATTACTGGTTTAGTCCCCTGATTATTAATGCTACATTGACTCAAATGAGTCTGGTTTGATCTATTCAGGACCAGCAGTTCTTACTATTTGCACTGCACAAATCTTGACTGAGATCCCTTGAATTCGCTCCTGAACTACCCTGTGAATATAGACTTAAACTAATTGATTTATCTTCGCTTGGACAGAACAGGTTTTTTTTGCTTTGCTTATTACCTTTTTATGTGATTTGCTCAATGGTAGAGCTAGAGCTGATACATCGGCTTTATTAAGTAAAGTTAACATTAAAATATCTCGACGCGTAACTCGTCAATTTCAGTTAATTAAATTCAATCAATGTAAGCTCAACTAAAAATTGCGAATTGTTGGTTAACTAGTTACGTTCAAACATTTCCAAAACGCTTGTATTAGGTTGATGGGAAAGTTCTGCAAAAATAAATTTTATAACAAAATTAAAAGGAAAACAAAATTGATGAAATTTAGAAAAAGTTTAATGAAATGAATAAATTAAAAAAATAAAAATAATTTTTTTTTTAATAAAGAAGGGCGTGAGAGAATATTAAATCCAAGTTCAGGCGGATCTTAAAAAATTTTGTTTTTAATAACAATAATAATAATAATAATAATTCTAGATTCAAGTTCAGGCGGCTCTTAAAAAAATAGTTTTTTAATAGAACAGGGCGGGCGAGAATACTAGATTCGAGTTCAGGCGGATCTTAAAAAGAACTTTATTCTTGTAGATCACAATGCTAAGTATGGGATTGTCCATTTTGTAGCTTCGCAGTAGAAGTAAATAAAACTCAATTCTGGTTGAGATTTGAATCAAATTTTTCTTTTCAATATATTGTTTGGATCTTGCAAAGTTTTTTTGGATATCTTATAGGACTGAGTGCTTTTGAGGTAATTTTCCATGACTTGTGCGCATACAGCGGCAAATAGCTCGGCCGATACTTCTACATATTATCGTTTTCAAAGCCCGATTTAAGAACTTGGGCATTGTACGCATAAACTCGATCCTTTGCGTAGACTCAAAAAAAAGGCCTAACGGTGACAAATCACTTCGTAGTCAGTTCACATCACCAAAATGGGAAATTACACGTTCGGGAAATTTCTCGCACAACAATACTATAATGAAGCATGTTGTGAAGCTTGTGGCAACGTCCTGTTGATACTACAAAGTTTCAATTTCAAGCCTATAGCGATTCGAATGCTGTGCGTGCCGTGTAATGAATGAATTTGGTTCATGTTCGCTACTTTCACTAACGGCACTAACTTTTTCGTTTCGATGATGTGTGGGCCTTAACAAATCTGTGATAGTTCCATTTTCTGCGAACTTCTTCACAGTTGTGATTATAGTGAGCTCAGATAAACGAGCATAATCTGTTCACGAAACGTACCTACTATATAGTAGTATAGAATTACAGTATTTTTGCAGTAAGTTTTTATTATTTTAACACGTTCAACAGTTATTAAACGATCCATATTATAAAATGGCAAACATTCTGCTAAACATGTAATGCCCT
Organism: Glossina brevipalpis; assembly: GCA_000671755.1. Classification (NCBI taxonomy): domain Eukaryota; kingdom Metazoa; phylum Arthropoda; class Insecta; order Diptera; family Glossinidae; genus Glossina; species Glossina brevipalpis. The sequence goes on from KK351213.1 coordinate 170,426, forward strand.
GGATGACAGTTCGGTTTTGCATACGATACTGGAATGAGGTTTCAAGTCCGGACCACGACATGGATGATGCTGTTTTTTTTCATTATTTAGACAAATGTTAGATAATTTTTGTATGTTGGGAATTTGTACGGTGGCGTTTAAAGGATTCAAACGAAGCGTTAAAGGTGTTAAAATATCTCAGTGAAGTTATTATATTAGAACCATAAGCATACGACGGATACAAACACTTTCTGCCAGGTTAAGAAAACATCGAAAATAAGGCAGAGATTATTAGTTCTTTCGCGTTCGCCTCTAATTAACATGACGCCAGAAATTTAAGATTTTTTTTCTTCTTCTAAATAATGGAAAGGATGGAAAAGCTGTCGCTAGAGAAGTAGGAATTTCGTATGGATTATATGAAAATTTTTTTTGTTTAATCTTTTAATGGTAATAAAATTTATTCCTAAACGATTAAATTTTTCAGAAATTCTTAATAAAACAAAGCATCAGAGTAAAGTCACAATTATCCCACAGCCCAGGCAAAATTGACCATAATTTTTTTCTCCATTTTCGTAAGAGAAAAATAAAATTCAAGGAACAGGACTTTAAATAACAAAAGAAAAAAAATTCAAATTGAACTCGAAGTTGTATTCAAAAACAATGCCAGGGTTACTAGCTAGTTATCCAAGCAAGCTGAAGTGCTTAACTATCCCACCGTCACTAGCTAGCTATCCAACCAAGCTACAGTATCTAACAATGCAGCGTCACTAGCTACTTATCTAACAAGTTACACTACCTAACAATGGCAGCATCACTATCTAGCTATCCAAGCAAGCTACAGTACCTAACAGTACCAGCGTCACTAGCTAGCTATCCAAGCAAGCCCCAGTACCTAACAGTACCAGCGTCACTAGGTAGCTATCCAAGCAAGCTGCAGTACCTAACAATGCCAGCGTTCCATATCGAAGCCGGGTGGAAAGGGAATCGAAGAAAGTAAAGTGGCTTTTTGAGAAGAAGTGAAAAATTCTCATTTGTTTTTGATCAAGACCACCTTATTCGGATGTATGATGTGAAATGAACAGTTTTTGATTTCAAAACAAAGGGAAGATCGATCTTCTTTTGTTCTTGCAACAATTGAGGGAATAGTCTTCAACAAACTTGCTTGCAAAATGTCATTTAACTGTAGACGATATAATTTTCTGAACAACCTAATGCAAAGAAAAGTAATTGTTTTTGAAATGAACTGTTAATTTCGACTTTGTTTACAGTTTAAAAGACAAAGCAGAGGGGCGAGAGCGAGAGAAACAGAGAGGGAGAAGAGACAGATAGAGAGAGAGTGAGAGGGAGGGCAACCAAAATTAGTGAAGCAAAGAACAGATAAAATAAAAACAAGCGAATATTTCTACCCTATTAGCTAAAATACCAATGGCCATAAAAAGTAATAACAGAAAATGTTGACCTAGAAAAAGATATTAATTAAATCATTATACACTAAACACATGGTAAAATAGATATAAAAAATAGATTTACACAAAATGTATACGAAAGAAGTAAAAATTTATGGTGTTTTTCTTACCTCTTTATTTCACATCTTAATGAATCTCTATTTTAGGTTACGTTTACATTTCAGTCAGAAGTTCTATCATTCATTTAAAGAATTAAAGCAAAAAAGTAGAAAAGAAATAAATTTTAAACAAACTAATAATTTATTATTGTGCTTAAGAATTTTCTGGTTATTTGTACTAATTTTTCTTTTCTTTTTTTTTTTGTTTTGTTTTGTTTTTGTTTTTATATTCTTTTTCTTTGCGTTTTTATATAACAACTAATTCAAATGGTTAACCGCATTAGTAGTTCCTCCGATATGCTTTTGATCTCTTTTTATTTATAAACTAATGATTGCCTATTATACTATTATGTATTTAGAAAAATATGCAAAATTACCGTATTATGTATGCATGAAAGAACTCGCATTGGCTACGACAGTTCAAGTCAAAGTACATCGATATCGTATTACATCAATTACTTACATTCTCTACGTTATTATATTGTTTCTCTCTCGTTTCTGATGGTTTAACTAACCATGACTAGTGGATATATATATATATATATATATAACTTATGAACAGGGCAAATTAAATTTATTATCCCTTTTGCGGCACATTCTAAAAAGGCAAAAAAAAAGAAGAAGAAGAGGAAGAGGAAGAAAAAGAAAAAGGGGAAGTACAGACAATATATTTAAAAATTCCCCATTAAGTGATACATTGAAAGGAAAAAGTTTTCACAAGGAAAAAGTTTTCGAGTCGTACTAATAGTAGGTAAAAAATATAGATCGAAAATCCATTAGAGTGTATACGATATAGGAAAATATATTATTATCAGGCATTTAGAGGTAATTCCATGGCTGCTCGATACTTGATAAAAGTAAAAGTTATTACAAATTTGAAGCTCTAAAGGAAAATTTATAATAATTTTCGAAGAAGCTAAATTTATGAACTTCAATTGATCTAAGTGAAAATTTGGAGGATTAAACCTTGCCTTAGAGCAATTTCGATTTTCCGCCGATTTTCAATTCACTGATGATTCAAGATATGAAGAAATTTCCCGTCAAGATTTTTCTTCCAAGTAATATACTATCCTTGTAATAATCGTCATATCGTCAAATCGACAAATGCGACTAAGCGCCATAATATGATCGACGCTTCCCTAGAGCTTAATCTACAAAGTCAAGATGTTATTATAGCCTTCTCCTTTTCTAATTTCTAAATAGTATATGATCTACAGGATCTTCGAAGCATATTTCAACGCGTTGTGCCCATTGAAGAATTCAACATACGTGCCCGGCGGTGGGTATAATAAAAATTAAGAAAAATGCTTCGGCTTTTCACTAATCTGTGAAACGTGAGTGCGACTCGAGTTCAATTGTTCAATTGTTAGATATACATGAGCTTTCTTATCAATATTTCTAAGAGGTGGCCTTTGCCTTGTTTGAGGGCAATTGCGAAACTGCGACTTATCTAAGTGAAAGTGTTATACTTAAGTTTTGCATGACAATATCAATTACCCAGCTGAAGAATATATAAGTAGCTTTGAAGAAGCCGAGTTCTATGACAAGAAATTCCTAACAAGAAAAGCGTTAATTTTTCCTAATTAATTTGATGTAACACGCTACTAAATAACGGGCAATGAAAGACGAATACGATATGGAGCGAAGCGGAAAATATCATGAGTCAACTTAGCTAAGAAATCAACAAAGATGTAAAGAAGAGTCAAAGAAATTTATGCACTACACGGCGCACACAGCATTTGGATCTGCCATAAGGCATATTTGGTAGCCTTACAAAACAAAAGAACTGAAGCCGGTCGACCATGCATTGCGTAGAAGATATGTTGATTGGGTCGCCGAATAACAGAGTTTGGACGACAGTTTTTAGCATCGAATTTTCTTCAGCTATTACAGAATTATTTTTTGTTTGATGTATATGTCGACACCCAAAATTGACGCACCTGGGGCAATGAAAACCTGCAAATAACCAATGAAAGGCCTTTACGTTCCTAAAAAGTCAAGTATAGCGTGGCGTTTGGTCTAGCTATGTGATAGGCCCATATTTCATTGAAAATAACGATAGTCTGATACGAACAGTCATTTCTGATCACCATATCTACCTGTGATTGCCAATATTTTCTGGTGTGAAATTGAAAACATGGATGTTGAAGATGTGTGGTTTCAACAGGACGATACACAACACATTCCCTTTTGGTATTATTGGGTAAGCTATTTCCCAGATGTGTAATTCCACGTTTTGGTGAAGTGAATTGTTCACTAAAATCGTGCGATTTCTTACTGCTGGATTTTTTTTGTGGTGTTGGTAAAGATCAAATTTGGGCGACGCTTTGAAAACAAAGACCCTTTAAGTTAAGGCCGAGCTACTAACCGATTTCGGCAGACAAGTCATCGAAAATGACCTCAAAAGTCTACAGACCCCTAAAATGCCCCGAGGAGGAATTAATTTGAATGATATTATCTTATACAAATAATGACGACATCCGCCCAATGTATTAAAAGGAAAAGATTTTATCCAAATCTCAATCACGAGTGTATTTTACTACAAAATTACAAAATGCATGACCCTGTCTGTATATCTCTAAAATCTTTAAAGAATTATTTGTTTGCCGGGTCATCATGTAACTTTTTGATAGTCACTTTCTACGTTAATATACAACTCTACGAGAGATTATAATGGTAATTTTTCCTTTTTTATACTATGCAAATTGCAAAGTGACACCAATTTTCGTGTCATGTTTGGTCTCTCCTTTACAATTTGCATGGGCACTGAACATAAAAAAGAAAAATTACCGCCAAAGTTGTATTTTAACGTCGAAAATGACAATAAAAAAGCTACAAATGATGGCCTCCCTGATTATTTCTGCTTGAGGTATGGTATCTAACCGATATTTCTAGACGTCGTAAAAAAAAATTATAACTCTAAGGCGGCAGCACGCCTATTAACTTCTTATCACAGTATAACAAGAAATATATTGTTTCCGACTGAAACTTTCTATACTCGTGATATTTCTATACATAGTTGTAATATTCAGCAGTATGTTCATAGAATAACATCATATAGGCGGCTAGAACGAGACCCAAACCGATGTTCATAGAGTAGCGTTATAAAAGACTTTATTGCATATAGACTAATCCACCCATCTTATTATACGTGCATACTGCTAAATATTGCAACTATGTATAGAGATGCCACAGCAGCATCTAACACTAATTTCTTTTTGTCATCTTTTAGTGAATACTCTCTGCAAATGTGGTTTAATCATTTTCTATAATTGGAAGAATCCCTTTACCCTCCTCTTCCCCTTTACTCTCCCGTTCCCCTTTTAATACGACACACTGTACTACTATAAGACCACCGTAACCTGATGGCAAATCATGCTCTATGGTCAGACTTAATAATATAAAGGAACGTAATTGACTCACGTAAATTGCTTTGAGAAAGAAATTGTTCGTCTTGAAAATCATTCAAATTACAACAGGGATATGGAGTGTGAATATAATCTCGAGAGAGAAGAAAGAAGAGAGACATTAATCACATTCGATTGATATTCGATGTAAGGTTTTGAGAAACCAATCCTGGATTTCACAGATGGCTATATGGCCTCGACTTAACCTTGACTTCTAGGCTGTTCTTCGTATTGTGAGCATTTAATGAGAAAATGTAAAAAAATTTCTATGGTTTTTTCATATTCTTCTACATACGTTAAATGGTGGGTGTCGAAAATTCGTTTTAAAAGGCAAAGGTTTTCTCAGCTTATTTTTTTTTTTAGCTTGTTCAACAAATGCGTGTTTATTACCACGTTTTCTTGTATTGCTTTGATTTTCATTTAATTTTTTTTTTCTTTATTTGTATTTCTTTCAAGCTTTGTATCTTGTCTTAGATGCATTAGAAATCATTTTTTTCGCGTTCTAATAATAATGATTTCAAATGCTTGCAAATGTTTTCAAGATTTGTTTGGTGTGGGAAATCATTATTTATAAAATATATTTAACAATTTAAGTAATCGCCTTCAGCACAATCGAAGTGAGATAAAAAAGAGAAAGAAATTGTATTATCAGTTGGTTTGAGAGAATAATTTGATATCAGTTCATATTTTCGAAAAAGTGTTCTCAAAAAATATATATATATAAACATATATATATAAACATATATATATAAATATATATATATAAATATATATATATAAATATATATATATAAATATATATATATAAA
>KK351213.1:185188-209565 GCA_000671755.1 Glossina brevipalpis
CCTTCCTTCCTTCCTTCCTTCCTTCCTTCCTTCCTTCCTTCCTTCCTTCCTTCCTTCCTCCTTTCCTCCCTTTCTTCCTTCCTGTCTCTCTTCCTTCCTTGCTTCCTCCTTTCCTCCCTTCCTTCCTTCCTTCCTTCCTTCCTTCTTTCCTTCCTCCCACGCGGCTTCCCTTCCTTCCTTCCGTCCCCATCCTTTTGTGGTGAGTATAAAACCATTTCAGACACATTAATTTCCCTTCGATTGAAGACATAAAACCGAACTGAAAAATATACAATTTTAAATGAAAATCAACAAGTGTCTTTTATTAACCTGAGTTAAATAAATATTTAATAGTAATAATAATAATAATAATAATAATAACTATATATATATATATATATATATATAACTATAACTATAACAATTACTGAAGACATTTGCATGAAATATAAAGTATATAAACGTTAGTTAGAGAGCTGAGAACCAAAAGAAACCAAGCTACGTCTTTGGTTAAACCCACACAATTTAAATCGAAAATTCTTATGGTCACAATATAATTTACAATATGATCATAATATGATCATAATTATATTGCCGCATGTCATATATTGTATTCTACTCAAATTTGTTGCAAATTTGACCACTTGGGGTACCATATAATTATTAATTATTTACATTTTTCTACTTCTACTTGTTCTGAAGCTTTATTAATAATTCTTGTAACATTTTTTTGTTACGTAATATTTTCTGTTTATTGGTAAAAGAAAAACAGAAAATCGTTCTCACAATATGAACACAAAAGTTTGCTAAACGAAACGAAACATTTATTTCAAACAAACAATAAAAACAACAAGTAAGAATATTATATGCGGCTGCAACCGAATCTTTTAATACCCACCACCTTCATCTCAAATTTCGATATTCTGTATTATTCTGACAGATTTTTTCCATTTTTATGGAATACATTGGAAGTCTTCATTGTATATCTGTTGTAATATATATGCAGTGGACAAGACATCCAGAAAGCAGAAGTATTTGTTATTTATGTAAAGCCGCAAGCGTGGCTTTTGACCGACTTGACCCATTTCGAATTTGATTCAGCCTTCCTAACTATGGCTTAAAGCAGTCATTACACAGATAAGCAGAGAAACAGATAGACGGACGGACAAGTCCAGATTGATTACGAATTTAATATTAATTGAGAATACATGCATTTTATAGCGTTCCTTTTTGTGTTTCCAAACGGTTTCACAGAAAACTGTAATTTGCGATATTTTACTCTATTGGATGGGCGTAGTTCATTTACCTGTTTTGTCCAGGTAGTAAAGGATATAGCTATAATGAATATTTTTATACACTTGCTGTATAAAAATGAGTACCTGCTATAGCTAATGAGTACCTGTTATAGTCTATGAATAATGAGCAAAAACACAACTTTTCTTTGCTTTCGAAAACAGAGGTGTTCTCAACTTAAGTTACACTGTAAGCGTGTCGTTTGACCGATTCGATCCATTTTTAAAAACCAATTTTCTTAAAACAGATTCCAAAGTTTCTACCAAATTTTTAACACAAAAATAACACAAATAGAGAGACGAAGAAGCTTAGATAGATTCTAAATTTGAATCAAATCCAAAATATATGTACTGTATGGGATCTCTGAGGGTTTTGGGTTTTTGTAGACGAATATACCTTCACATTCTTCGTCGGTGAGTATAAAATTATATTCGGCTGCGCCAAGCCTTTTAAACACATCACATTTCTCTTCAAAAAAATTGTAGAAAACTAAATTATAATAGGTGGGCGTGGCAGTGAAAGACCTTCTAATCTTTCTGCCAATATCCTCAGAAGAGATCTTCACTTTTGCGGACAAGAGAATGCTTACCACAGACATTACATAGACAGACAGATGGACAGGTCGGACATGCTTAAATCGATTCTAAATTCGGTGCTAATCAAGATTTGTGACGTTTCCAAAGTTTCCTTTCGTTAGTTACAAACTAAATGACAAAAGACAGATGGACCGGTCGGACATGCTTAAATCGAGTCTAAATTTTATGCTAATCAAGAATATATATACTTTGTGGGGGAGAGGGGAGGGGGGAGGGGGGTCGGGATCGGGATCGTTGGGAGAGAGGGTCTCCGAATTTTCCTTCTGGTGATGGTTACAACCCAAATAACAAAATACATTATATCCCTCACCTTTAGTGGTGGGTATAGGAAAAGATGTGCGAAATTTGATCTTTTGTAGATTTAATTCGTGTAATCATGATTACAAAATATTGTCTGACCTACAGAGATCACGAAATCGACTATTCATTCATATACATGTAAGCCTTAATAGATCTCTACGATAAATATTTCAAACATAAATAATATAAAAGTAATATTGAAGTCTTAACCCACGTTTCCTTATGTAATTAAGTTTAAAAAAAAAAAAAAAAAAAAAAAAAAGTTTTAAAAAAATTCAATTTCAATTTCTCTTCTTTTTACAGAGCTCCTTTTCATTGGCTGACCGCCGAACCATAGCACCATTCAATACTAAATTGAATTTGTGTGGCCATCTAACAACACTATATTAGAATATGGAATACTTACCAAAGTACAAAAACCAAACAAGCTCAGCTTCGAACAGTAATTACAATAGAAAAACTAGAAATAGAGAAATCAAATAAAAGGCAAACATTATTTACACATTTATAATAATAATAGCAATAAACGCGACGTTTTTAAAAACGACGAAGACGACGACATTGCATAGCATAGCACAAACATACATACATACCTATGTCAAAGACCAAAGTATACTGGAACGACATTCATAGCATTGGTCTAATTGCCTTATGCCTTATGCAGCTGGTTTATGTTTAACTGAAAGTTTTTAAGCAAAACAAAATTTCAGCCATAACCAAAATAAAAAACAAAACAAAACCAAAAAAAATAAAAAATAAAAATTTCAAATCAAAATTGAACCGCCTCACACGAATAACAAAACAAACGTACAAGCACGTTACGTGACGTGCCAATTAAGTCATAGAGAACAACGAAAATATGATGACCCCGTTCATGCCCGCACCCCAAGCCCACACAATCAGTAGTAGCAGTAGTAGTAGTAGTACCAGTAACAACGGCAAGGTGATCATTTGGTTTATCTCAGCTTTGACGCTATCACTATTGATCACTAACGTTCACTCAGCTACTATTAAAAAAAGAGAAATTCCCCTAAATCCTCAACAGAAGGTCGGAGGAGAGATTCCTATCGTTCATACAGTAAATAATACTATAAATAAATTAACAAAAATTGACCCTGACATTGGTGGTGAAGAAAATGAAGGGAAATATCAAATAATAAATGTTGCTACTAATGCAGAGACGACGACGACGACGACAACAGAGACAGAGACAACAGAGAGTCATGGCAATATTAGTGAAAGCATTGAAGATAACAAACAATTGAATTTATCACGAGTTTCAATTGAAAAATTTAACCATAAGGCGGCGCTTAATATTGAAACAACAACTAGCAGTACCATCAGTGCTAGTGCTGGTGCTAGTGCTAGTGCCGGTGCTAGTGCTAGTACTAGTGCTAGTGCTGGTGCTAGTGCTAGTGCTGGTGCTAGTGCTGGTGCTAGTGCTAGTGCTAGTTCTAATTTTAGCATTGCAGAGCTTTCTGTTAACGATATCAATGCCAAGTACGAAAAGGAAGAGAAAGTTAAGCTTAATAATAATAATTTAGGAAATCATGGAAAAGTTGGTGCTGCCGCAGAAGAAATTAATGATTCAAAAACGGCATTAAAAATATTCGATCATGATTTATTACAACGTTTAGGAGGAGAAGATCGAAAAAATGATTTAGAAGTCACTGAAAATATTTTAAAAATCATAAATAATCAAACTTCTTACAAAAACATTATAACTTCAGGTTTAACAGATCAAATTACAGTCAAACCAGAACCAGAACCAGTACAAGCTATACGTCATTTTGTTAGTAGCTCAACTGAAGGTGCTGAACATCATGAGTACGATGATGATGATGATGATGATAAGGATGATGAAGCGTTAATTACTACAATTCAGCAGAGACCTAATGATCATTCAAAATTTTCAATAGCTAAAGAAGAGTTTCATAGAAAAGGTAAAAAAGCTTGGTTGGATCCATCTTTATCGACTGCACACATAATGACTACGGAAGAAGCTTCGTTCAATAAAGATTTTTTAACTTCAACTGAATCACCATTTATTGGTCACGAGAAGAAGACCGAAGTTTTTACCACCTTAAGACAACAAGATCAAGAACAACAGCGGTTTTTATCTACAGCTAGTTTTAATAATAATGTAAATGAAAATGAGATTTTAACCACCACTACCACTACCGCAAGAAATGTTTTAAATCCTTTCACATTAAGGTCGTCGTCATCGTTCATTTTCAAATCTACAACTGATTCCTCGGATGTAGAGAAAAATATTGAAACCAAAGCTCCATACTCGTCTTCTTCTGCTTCCGCTTCTTCTTCTTCTGCTTCTTCTTCTGCATCTTCTTCTTTATCTAGTTCACCTAATTTCAATAACGAGGAGGAAATAAATGAAGTTCGTGTCTCTAGCGCTGAAAAAAGGGCCAAATTCATAAGTAACAACTCAACTAATGCTCAACAATTGAATTTACCGAACGCTTCAGCTGTATGGTCTTTAGTAGGCATGAAAACGATAGCAAAATCGAATGATACCATAGCAACAACGAAGCAATTGTCGTCCAAAGCGAATAACGAAAGAAATCTTAATGAGACTTTAACAACAACTAATAATAGTAACAGTGAAAAAAGCCTTTTAGATTGGACGCAAATAATGGCTAATAAAGATTTGGTTGTAACTAATAATAATAATAGATTTAATAATGAAAGTCTGAATACAACTTTAAATAATATTGATAGCAAAGAAGATATTCTAGAGGAAGAGGATAGTACAGTAAAGTCCATTAATGTAACTGAAAAGGAGCAGCAACAACAACACCACCACTTAAGTAATAATGAAATTCTCTTCGATGATACAACAACAGCAACAACAACAACAACTACTGCATCATCAAATATACCCAAAGAATTAACAGATTTTGTTACCATAACCGAGCAGCAGCAGCAGCCAGCTGATGTTGTTGTTGTTGCTGCTTCTAATACAACTGCAAAAGTTCAATCTTTGCCCGAGGACAAGGAAGAGGAGGATTTAACAACTATTTTATCGACAATTGATAATGAAAATATATTACAAGAAACGTTAGCAACCGTTACCATGCAAACGATAACAGAAACAGGTGATACTATGCAAACGATAACGTCTACTGCTCAGCCAATGTCAGATGAAACAACAACAACAACAATTTTCAAGAACACTATAAAAATGCCAATGACTCTCCCAAATTACCTGGATACGCAATCATCAGCACCCCCAACTTTTAATGAGTCGTTGACACTGACATCAACAAATCATACTGAAACAACACAAACCCAAATTCAAACACAAAACACCGATGAGCAGCAGCAGCAGCAGCAGAAGCAGCAGCATTACTATATAAAAGCAAACAACAATATTAACGCTGTTACTGATTATAATGCTAACGCCAGCGCCATTGTTGATGACGCAGTCACAACAGCTGTTAATGTTGATGTTAATGTTGGACAAGCTTCCAGCGAGACAACAACGTTTAGTACGCTCATAGTCGATGAGTTGAACGCATCTATATCGCATACACAAATCGTTCGCAATACTACTACTAGTACCGCAATACCTCTTCGTCATAGTTTCGTAAATAGCATAGAAGAGCAAACAACAACAATAATAACAAAAGACAACGAAACTTACACTACACCTACATATTTGCCTACTACCGGCGGCATATTAATAAATGGTCAACGATGGCAAAATATCGAAATCGATCCAAACGGTAATGAAATAATATTAAAAGAAAGCGACAATAATAAGAACGATTCAAGTACAATTAAAACGCATTTAATTAGTAAAATATACGAAACAACAACAACAGCACCAGCAACAACAACAACAGCAACAACAACAATAACGCCATTAATAGAGACATTTACTGAGCATACGACGTCATCCATAAGCACGGAGAACGAGACGGAGACCGAGACCAAGACCGAGACCAAGACAATATTAAATAATCAATTAACTGAACAAAATAAAGCTAAAGAAACTAAAGAAAATTCTACGACAGCAACAACAACAACAACTGATTCAACCCCCAAAGCAGCAGATGTCAATTTAACTTTACCAACTGTGCCAACGATAACAAAAACAATAACAAGTAGTACTACTACTACTACTAATACTACCACAACCACGTTGCCATTCTCGGTAATGACAAGAGAAGAAGAAACAAGTGAAAAAACAATAACAACAACAACAACTGTAACTGAGATAACACCTGTCGCTTCCGTAACATCGAAACCTTCGTCTGAAAGCTCTATAGAAACAAACGTTATTGAGGTATTAGATAAAAACAATACAAGCGCTAAGGATAAAACGAAACAGATTTCAGATAACAGTGAAATAAAAATAAATGAAACGAAACTCGAGAAGAAACTTGAAAACGAAACTGAACAACCAGCGAAAGGTAATCATAATAAATTATATATAACAACAACAACAACAACACCAATCATTCGAACAACAAACACAACAACAATGAGTGCGAATACCACAACTGAGGAAACTTTAATAAATTTATTAGATGATTATACTACAACCGCAAGCCCTGCCATAGCAACAACAACAACGACAGCGATGACAGCGTTGACAACGATAACAGCAACAGCAACAACAACAGCGACACCGACAATTACTACGCCTGTAAATATAGCAACAAAAGCTGAGGATATCTATAAAATGATACCTAGTACAACAACAGAAAGCCCGCAGATAACAACAATTTTAAAAACACCGGCAGCAAGAATACCAATAATCACCACTAATACACCCAGCATTCAAATCACTAGCGCTACCGTTACTAGTACACCTTCTACTCCTACTAACGTTATTATACCTACTTTAGCTACAACCATTATGGGCAATACTGGCGGCGGCGGCGGCGGCGGTAATGGTGTTGGTGGTAGTGGTGGTCAATTGTATACGAAAACATCTGATACCACCGCCGAGACGGATGTTAACGTTATTATAGCTATAACGGTTAGTGTTATTGGTGTTATAGCTCTTATACTACTTGTGGCTTTTCTTTACCTGATGCGTAAACGACAAAAATCATCATCGTATAGTCAACGTTGCCGACCAGTAAGCTTAGATGATTATACCATAGATAATACTTCGGTTTATAATAGTATGCGCTTAAAGGGTGCAGCATTACGATCATCAAAACGTTCACATGCTAACTTAGCTTTTGATGATCCATCTTTGCGCCACAATGCTTTAAGTACCATCGAATTAGCGCGATTTGTTCAAGAGAAATCAAATATATATGAAGAGTTTCGTGATGTACCACAAGTGACAGCACGTCCGGATGAAGTGCCACTGGGATGTGAAGATAAAAATCGGTAAACAGAAAAAAAAAACAGAATTTCAATTGAAAATCAATTTGGAGACAATTGTCTTATGTGAATCTCCTTTTTCCTTTTTTTGTTTTTTTTTATTTTTATTTATATAGATACGCTAATGTTGTACCGCTTCCGGAGACACGCGTTATGTTGCAACGTCTGAATGACGATATCAGAACGGAATACATTAATGCCAATTATGTGAGGGTAAGTGATGGATTTTTGAATACCAGCGACGACAACTTTAGAAACATTTAAAATTAAAATTTAGTGATACCGTTTGTAAATCAATTACGTAGTTCAAAAGGTCAACTAGTCAGTCTAGCTTTGTACCTACTTACATATTTCTTATGAAACAAATTTCGGAAACTTGCGTGTTAGTTTGATTACAGACTAGATTGATTGAAGCGAGTGAAAATAGTAAACGAGAGTAATATTTCCATCCATCAAAACAAGGACGGACGTTTGGTCGACAAATATCCAGAATTATCCAAAAGATTTCAAAATGAATAGAGAAATTGATTTAGTCAGGTATAGCTGGCTTCGGTCCATCTACCTGATACTTGGAAGATTGATTGAAGCGAGTGAAAATAGTAAACGAGAGTAATAGTTGCATCCACCAAAACAAAGACGGACATTTGGTCAACCCATATCTAGAAATATCCACACACGAGATATCAATATGAATAGAGCAATTGATTTAGTCACGTATAGCTGGCAGCGGTCCGTCTACCTGATACTTAATACCTGTACAACCTTAGAAGTGTCTGTTAGTCTGATTAGTAGATTGATGGAAGCGAGTGAAAATGATAAAAGTGAGTAATATTTGCATCCATCAAAACAGCGACGTTTATTTGGTCAACGGATATCTACATCACAAGATTTCAACATGAATAGAGAAATTGATTTAGTCACGTATAGCTGGCTGCAGGCCGTCTGCCTGGTACCCAATACCTGTACAATTTTAGAAGTGCATGTTAGTCTGATTAGTAGTAGATTGATTGAAGCGAATGAAAATAGTAAACGAAAATAATATTTTGCATCCATCAAAATAGGGACGGACATTTGGTCAACGGATATCTAGAAATGTCTACAAGATTTCAACATGAATAGAGATATTGATTTAGTCACTTATAGCTGGCTACAGTCCGTTTGCTAATAATATCTGTACACCTTAAAAATTGAAAGAGAAACTTGATCATAATTTTTTTCTAGGTTAAGTTCAAAAGTCGAGCAAATCTCTGTGTCCGTCCATAATTAAATATTTTTTTCTAGGTTAATTTCAGAAGTCAGGCAAATCTCTGTTCTCTCGTGTCCACTCATAATTAAAAATTTTAATTTGTTTGTGTTTCTAGATAAAAATCTTAAAACCTTTTCTTTAGCTCACGGAACATTTAGTCACAAGATTAATTTTGAAAGACCAAGTAAATAGGCTTAAAAAGGTTCGATTTTTATCAGCGGAGAGGCTTTAAATAATACGAAATTCGTAAAAATGTTTCTTAACTTCGCCAATTATTTTGGTGAAATGCTTTTCGCCTTCTCCCTTCTCTCCTTCCTCTCGCTTCTCTTGCTTAGAATCATAATTTCAAAGATGCTGTCTTCGTAGGTCCTATATTGAATATAGAATTTTTTTAATGTCTGTAAGTTAAATGTAGTGTTTACTGTGTCAGTAGTCTCTCAAGTGATTTAGAATTTATTGCAACGTAGCTACTTTTTTTTTTTTGAGGTAATTTCTCCGCATTATCTATACTTACATATTTATATAAGAAAGCGAGAAAAAAAAATTTTTTTTTTTTTTTTTGCTGAAATATGATATATGTGTTTAATGACTCTTAAAGCAGTTTTGTCGACAAAGTGGTAACCAATCATTAAACATATGTTATAAGAGAAAACAAGTGTTCTTGATATGCAGTAAATTGTAAACGATCTATTTAACGCATTGAAGCAGAGTTTCTCAAACTTGAAAAATGTGTGATGAAGAACATTAACATAACAAAAAAACACTTCTATTCCGGATTTTTAAAAGACATGAAATTGAATTAGGTCGCTTTTCTAATTTCTGTTTAGCTGAAGCACTTGGAACTTTGTCTTATTCAAGTATAGGCGATGGACTCTATAACACAATGAACACCTGATGTTGTAAAGGGTTACCCTATCGCAGCATTCTCATTAATGTGAGCTCCCGCCATAATCTTTTTGTCGTAACAACTCAAGCTAGTCTGTTAAGTTCTACTGTTTAACGCGGTAGTTTTATTTTTTGTCTGTTCACAATTTTGGTACTAGAGGGTCATACATTTTGCAGTTTTGTAGTAAACATAAATAAAATCAACTTTTTATTAAGTCTTGGAAGAAGTTTTATTTTCAATATATTTCTTCAACATTTCCATTATTTGTGGAGTGCAACATCATTCAAATGTCCCGCATACAACATCTTACAGGATAAGATGCTTTTGAAGTAATTCTTGATGACTTTCCCACACATAGAGCCATAACTTGACGGATGTGCGTTTTCAAACCGTCAAGAATTCGAGGATTGTTCACATAAACTCGATCCTTTGCGCAACCCCATAAAAAAAAGTCCAGCTGTAAGAGAACGTACAATCTTGGTGACCAATTCACAGTTGAAATTTCACGCTCTATAATACCAAAAGGGGGGCGTGTTGTATGGCTGATGGGCACGTGTAAAATTGGTCGTGAGATTGTAATAGTAATAGCCTGATTTTAAACCTTTGGTATTCGCCCTAGACCGAAGAAAACTGTAAAGCAGACTTCTAAGAAAGAAATGAGCCACTTCGTATATTTCGTATTGCCCTATAATTACATAATAGCGAGAAAGTGTGATTAAATTTTTATACTCTCAGCAGGAATCGAATAGAAGAAAATCGTGTTTATTTACTTCAGAACGTATGAAACCATCAAATTTACAGTCATATGTACAATTCCTTAGGGACTCCGAGTCGATTTAATAAAGTGCTTGTTTTAGGAACTCTTGTCTGTCCATCCACTTGTCTCTGCTCTTAGAACTCTTCAAATGCCAAACCGAGATGGTCCCGGCCAAGTTTTAAAAATGTGAGCCTACAATAACTTCAATGCTGCTGCTACTTAGAACACATGTCAATCTAAAGTTAGGATCGCACAAAACGGGTCTGAAAAACGCATTAAATTAGACAAATGGCAAATACTCACTTGGCATAACATTTTGCGCACGAGTCGACAAATGCACAAAAAAAAACTTTCTTTTTATTATACCTTTTCTTTTTTGTTTGGTGCTATCATTCAATTAAAAACGTTTGGGTAACTCTGCAATAGAGATTCTATAGGTTTCTTAAACAAATAAAAATTATGCAAAATTTTTTTAACAAGTATTTTTCATTGAAATATACGTACCTTCTGTAAACGAAACGAAAGCTTTGAAGAAGAACAGCAAGTATACAGTGAAGCCTTCAAATAATTAACTTAAATTTGATTTCTGGTATTTTCCATCCTTAATTAATTAATTAACCCTTTAACTGATGAAGTATTTTTCAGTGGAAAGAGTGTATGCTCGACATAAACAGAATAACGTTTCTACAGTCAAACCAAAACAGATTATATAGTTTCTAGTAAAATCAATTAATTCTAAATTTTTCGTAAATATCATATAACGATAAATTTGTAACAAAAACTGCAATAAGCCATAATGCCAACCGATTTTTTGTATTTTTTTTTTTTGTACACGTGTTGTGGTGGAATTAGCTCGTCATCTGCACTATATTGTAGTTTATGAGGAACGAATAAAAACCACAATTTTTGTTTTGTTTTTCAAAACAAATGTCTTCTCTGTTTAAGCTGCTGCACTGTAGTCAGAGTCTTCGACAGATGTACCACCTCTGTTTTTCACTTAGATTCCATATGTTCTTGGTTAATGTTTATACCGAATTTCAGATCAATATATATTCTATTAATTGTGTAAATCACAGTTTTCCATTGACTGTATAAGTATAGTTGCGAACGAAACACATCTATTTTCAAAACTGATCTCGGCACCTCAGCTAAAAATATCTGTGCCTAGTTTTATTTTAAGTTTTTATCTTTGTTTTTATGAACCTTATGAATTGTAAGTTACAGTGTTTTGGTTTAACGCGGGTCTAGGGGTAAGCGGATCAAATCCAATTTCAAATCTGATCCGGGGCCATCAACTAAAAATATCTGTGGTCAACTTTATCATTCTATCTTAAAATTCGCAACCATTTTCAAATATAAACTGTAAGTTTGTCTCTATTGTGGATTTGATTGTCCTTTGATCTCTGGGATTTTCAAGGCTTATACGGGATCATGAATCGAGAATTTCTCCCCTATTATGAACTTGATTGTTGATGGATCTTTGGGATTTTTCAAGCCTTTTACGGGATCATAAATTAAAAATTTCTCCCCTATTGTGGACTCGGTTGTTGATGGATGTCTGTGATTTGTAAGCCTTATACGGGATTATGAATTAAGAATATCTTTCCTATTGTGGACTTGATTGTCAACGTATCTCTGGGATTTTTCAAGCCTTATACGGAATCATGAATTAAGAATTTCTCCCCTATTGTGGACTTGATTGTCAATGGATCTCTGGGATTTTTGAGTCTTATACGGGATGATAAATTAAGAATTTCTTTCCTATTGTGGACTTGATTGTCAACGTATCTCTGGGATTTTTCAAGCCTTATACGGAATCATGAATTAAGAATTTCTCCCCTATTGTGGACCTTATTGTCGATGGATCTCTGAGATTTTTCAATCCTTATAGGAGATCATGAATTAAGAATTTTTTTTCCTATTTTGGACTTGATTCTCGATTGGTCTTTGGGATTTTTGAAGCTTTATACGGGAACATGAATTAAGAATTTCTCCCCTATTGTGGACTTGATTGTCAATGGATCTTTGGGATTTTTCAATCCTTATACGAGATCATGAATTAAGAATTTCTCCCCTATTGTGGACTTGGTTATCAATGGATCGCAGGCATAAGTATGAGCGGCGTCAAGTCGTTTTTATAAATTCTCTAATGCTCTCCTTGCTTTATGAAAAGAGGTCAATTGAACTTAAGAAACTCTCCACTTCCACTATGATCTTAAGGTTCTCTATTATATCTTTTTAAGGAAGAGTTCTTCTTCCCCTTCTTTGAAGTCTTCAAAGAAAGTACTCTTATCCCCCGTTGAGTTAACTTCTCAATTGAATTTGTTAAATTTCATAAAAATGTTAATTTCAATGATTATCTGCAGCATATAAAATACACTCTGTAAAGAATGCTCGAATTTCAATTTCAATTTTTACGAATATTTATAAGAAAATGAGTAATTGAAAGCGAAATATTATGAATAAACTGTATTGCAAATATTTGTATTTTGTCATATTACGTTTACACTTGACTCGTATGTAGTATTGTTCTGTTTATTCACTTAGATACTTAGATAGTGCACATATCATAATATAAAAAAATAAAATATATTTTGTGTACATTTACGCGAAGCAATGATTCAAGAGTTTTATATATTCTTGGTATTAATTATAATTCGTCGCATATATGAACATAGAACGACGATGTGTTTGCATGTTATTTACACTTGTGGTGGGTATATCTATTAATGCTTGTATGTGCTTAATTGTAATAAACGTTCGTTTTACTGATTCTTTATCATAAAAACAAAAGAAAACATTTTCATGACAAAAATTATATACAATGCATGTTATGCATGTAAACCTATCCATCCTATTCTATCTTCATGTTTGAAGAGTCGAAAGAGGAACACTATTGTCTGTCACAGTCACAGGTTTACTTTACTACTTAACAATGCAAGACCTCGAGAAAGTGAAAATGTTTGTTTGTAAGTTGTCTATTAATTCATAATATTTTAATGAGATTTTGTTGTTTTAATTTTTCAGGGTCCTAAAGATTCACCTAAATATTATATCGCTTGTCAAGCACCGCTAGATTCAACTGTAGAAGAATTTTGGCGTATGATTTGGGAACAACAATCACGTGTTATTATCCAAGCAACGGATCTTATAGAGAACGGTGTTGAGAAATGTGCAGAATATTTACCACCTTCGGTGACTTTAGATAATCATAATACTTTTGGTGATTTCCAAGTTACTTTACAAAATCGTGAGATTAAAGATAAATACGCTATATCGACGATACAATTGAAGCGTACAGGAGAGAATGCTACACGCGAACTGACACACTACTGGTATAAATGGCCCGAAACTGGTGTACCGGTCGAAGAAGCACCCATTATTGCTATGCTACTTGAGGCTCGTTCCTCTTTGATTAGTTATGCCATTGAACAGGCCAATGAAATGAAAGAGAAATCTTCAACGCTTACTCTAAAATCCAATGAAGAAATCTCATCGGCCAATAGCACGACATCAATTGGTAAAGATTCGAATGGTAGTACTGGAAATACCAGAGAAATAAATGGTAATATTTCTATGGTACCTATTAAAAAGACTGCTAGAAACCAAGGGTAAGTAAAGTGTGAGCAATTTTATGTGTATAAGAGAGAATAGATTATGTACCCTACCACAACCACCATCACCATCACCACGACCCCCACCACCATCACCACCGCCACCACGATCCCCACCAACATCACCACCACCGCCACCACTACCCCCACCACCGTCACCATCACCACCACCACCACCCTACCATCCATGCCAACCAATTTTTGTCACACTTACAACCTCCTTTATTTTCTTAAATATGGTTCGCAATTGAATGTATGCTAATTTTCACAAATGGAAAAGCAGATGCGAAGCATTTGTCGGTCAATCCCTACTTTCTTTCTTTCTGTAATTAAAATAAATTTATTAAATTATGTTATGCCCCGGGTTATAACTTAAGGTAGTGAAATTTCCAACAATATTTATAGCAAATTGTAAGCCTATATATTTGGGCATCAACCGAGATTTCTATAAAGGCACACCCGTTGTAATTTCTCTGTATTGATATTTTTACGTCCTAGATACTTCTCAATCATTTCTACGTTCAATTTTCTATTCAATCTCTGCCTTTCCTTTAATTTTTTAATTTATTTGATGAAAAGGCACGTTTTCGTAAAGTTGTTGTAAAACAATGCATTCCGCATATTTTCCTAATATCTGTTTAGCATACAATTTTGGATCCAGTCGTATAATATGCTATTTTAATGTATTCCACATAAAAAATATCACCGTTCTATTCAGCATTCTATGGTATAGTACAATATTAATATCTTTATGAAGATATAGGTGGACATTATGGAATGACTTATTAGATGGACAATGTAAAAATGGCAAAGTCCAACCAATATGTTAGAAAAAAAATTCGATCAAAATCTCATTCGGACGTGTCTTTTATTCACGTTTATTTTCGGTCTCACACTTAAGGTTGCTAGTGCCAAACACTTAACATATTAAGTGTGCTAATGCCAAACACTTAATTTTAATTAATTTTTTTTTAATGTGATTGTGCGAGGATGTTGGAATAATGGCCACTGGAACTTTCCCTTTCTTTTAATTTTAAGACTTGATAATCGCGACCCTAAGCGTTTTGGTTTTTTCCAGAAGAAAACTTCAGATCTCTTATAAAGTATATAAAGTCCTCTGTCCGTGTCAATCTGTCACAAGGTTTCTTTCATTTTCAAAAATTAATAGATCAGCTTCAAATTTCTCGAAAATATTTAAACTTGTTGTGGGTAGGTTAACGTTGAATAAAGGCCAAATTGTTCAAATGCCTACAGTTATAATATATACTGGAAGCTCCATTGTCTTCAAAACCGAAGAATTAAGTTTTTTGTTTATTACATTTAAACTGTGAAAAAATTATCAATAAAAATTTTGATGAGTATTAAAAAAAAAAATGGAAAAAATCGCTCGTGTCCACCCATTATTGTAAAGTATTGAAATTTAATTTTTTGAATTTCTATTTTTTAATTTTTTAAATTACTGAGCAGGGCAACAAATGAATATAATTTCCATTACTTGCTTTTTTTTAAAGCAATTTTTGTCCAAAAGATTTTTCACAAAATGTAAATTCGAAATTTAGAGTGAACTACTTATGGGGTTATTGTAATAATTTGATATATTCTGACTTATATCTATGGTACGATCTCTTTAAACTGAGGTACTACTACTAAATTAACTTAAATATTTTTTTTAAAAACTATACGATTAAGTCATGGAAAGAAAATTTGAAAATTTGCTGAAGATTGAATTAAAAAACGATGTGCTGTGTAACGGTTTGATCCAGTTATCGAAACATTTGTTAATGGATCATTTTAAACATGAATAATTTTCTTCTAAAAGCTACGAAGAAATTTTACTCTACGAAACAAAGAGACGGCATTGAATTGCATTTTCCTCTTGTTAATCATTTTCTTCGTTTCTTCCTGCTGTGAGGAAGAGAATTTCCTTAATACTTCCTCATATTGAAATATTAATCTTTCTTCCCTCTAGTCTCGAGCCTGGGTCCGCTCGCCAGATCCAAATGTTTATTTTTTTTATCTATTATGAAAATTCCCGTCCGGAATGAAAAACATATGTTTTATCTACTCCGAATTCAAGACTGTTTGATTTAACATTTAATTGCTACAATATAAAATCTAAATTCCAGTATATAACCCGTCCTTCTGTCTAAGTCTAATAAAATAATTCTACACGGACAATACCTGGCACCACACAGCCTTCGGACGTTCGAATATTTTACGGACAAAAAATTCTACGTGCGATCGTTCCCGTCGCCGCTCAGTAATTAAAAGGGAAGAGGATCTGCTTACCATCCACCATTTTGGTTTCTCTCGTCTGTTGGCGTTGCCAACTCCTTTCAATCTTTACCAGAGTTTCCGGCAAGAGAAGAGAAAAACTAAATGATGATAAGCAGATCCTCTTCCCTTTTTAGTTTTTCTATTCTGTTGGCGTTGCCAATTCCTGTCAATCTTTACCAGAGTTTCCCCCCTTGACATTAGTTGTCCTCATACTGTGAGTTAGTGCTGATGGCAGTATCTGCACAATTCTTATTTCAAACATAGCAAGAAACATAGGGAGGGAAAGTGTAGACCAAAACTAGGGCGTGACTTTAGTCCTTACACTGCTTGTGTCGAAATTAGATCAAATTAAATCAACTGCGAATCATCTAAAAGAAAGAAAAAAAAAGAAGAAATGTTGATCTTAAAAAGGTAGACGAATCCTATAGCATTTTCATTTGTATTTGCATGAAAAAGTTTTCACAAACCGTTGATCATTTCTGTTTTTGTCTTTTTTTGTTTTCTATTTGGTTTTCTTTGTTTCTTTTTTTTTCTTTTGCTTTTTAGCCCATTAACTGTTCACTGCTCTCCAGGTACAGGTCGGACTGGCACCATAATCGCTTGTGATATAGCGATACGAAGCCTGGAAATGCCAAAACGAGCAGTGGATATACCTCAAATAGTCTACTATGTAAGACATGGACGTGCCAGTGCTGTAAGGACTAAAGAACAATACGAATTTATTTATAAAGTTGCGAACATGTATGCAACAAAAATATCGAATCCTTCAAACGATAATTAAAGTCAACAACAACAACAAAACAACAAAGAAATTGAAATCGGATTGAGTCAAACTCAATTTAAAAAAAAAAAAAAAACAAAAAAAACTACAATCACTTGCAACTTGCATATAATGATTGATTGATTCACTCTGGAATTATTAAAGTTAAAGTCGAAGAATTATTTGTTTTTTCCTTTTTTTTCTTTTTTTTTTGTTAACACAAATCTTAAAATCATAATAAATATATATATATATATATGTGGCTGCTTGGTCTATCAAAAATTAAATGAAAGATTGTATTAACTATAATTATTATTATTATTATTATTATATTTCTTTATTGTGATATCAGTACATATGTATAAAATATTATTTGCGATTTAATTCCCGTTATTTCAACTCTCTTTAAACAAACATAAATAATTTAATTCTGTACTTTGTTACTATTATTATTATCATTATTATTATTATTATTATTATTATTATTATTGTAAATATATATATGTAAATGAATACACAGTATTTAATTTTTGAAAATAATGAAGTCGTCGCCGTGAGCTTTAAAATTTTATGTTAATTTTCTTTTATTTTCTTTTTCGTTTTTCTTTTTCTTACGTCTAATATAATTTGATTTATTTTTATTATTATTTTGTAATGAGTTTGTTTTTATGTTATTTAAGTGAATTTATAGAGAAAAACAAAAACACCAGCACATCTACGAATAAAAAGTGTGCAAATAATTTTTAAAATAAAATTTATAAATTAAATAAAATTAAAATTTATATACATAAAAAAACAAAAACAAAAACAAAACTATTATATAAAACATTTATTTAATGCAAAATTTTTCAATTTATTTCGATTACAATGAATGGAAAGGAAATTGTACTCGATTTAAAATGAATTTCGAGTTTTTTTAAACCACACCTGGCTCTTGTGTGCAATGGAAGCAAAGACTGTATACAGTGTAAAATTTTTCTCGCAAATATTTTAAGCGAATTTTTTTTTAGCGTAAAAAAAAATGGAGTAAAAATTTAAAGTCTAATCTGAAGGTCTAAGTAGTGAAAGAAGGCTCGACCCAACTTTGAAACATTACTAAGTGAAAGAAGGCTTCACCTAACTTGAAAACATTACTAAGTGAAAGAAGGCTTCACCCAACTTTGAATCACACATTTAATTAATTCATCGATCTTGGTCTGATTTGAAAATCAGGCGATAAGAAAACATTTGCACTAAATAACTTTTTTTTTGGATCAATATTTCAAATCTTAATCGGCATGGACGGAGTGACCGACTTGTATAAATCAATTTCACTAATTATGCCAATTTATGTCTGTATAAATACGCATTTTATGAACGCTCGCCAGCATATTTGAATGCGTTAAGCAGTTCGGCAGTTCGCGTATATATTAAATTAAACCAATGTAGCGCCCGAATGCATAAAATTACCCAAAAATGATAAAACGATCGGTTAGCATTTAAGAAATTTTTCTATACTCATCATTGAAGGGTGAAACTATACCCGTTTTTCCAAAACATTTGCGACACGTAGACATAACCTTCAATGACCCTACATACGCTATTGACGACTACTAAATTTTAAATCGATTTAAGAATGTCCATCGGTCCGCCAATGTAATGTGTATGACAAACATTATCTTAATTACAAAGCTGAGGATATCAATTTGAAATTTGGCAAAAATATTAAAAAAGTTGCTGTACGTGTATTGAAAATGATATGGAAAATGGATGAAATCGATCAAACGACACGCCTACAGTACAAGTTAAAGTGAAAACGCCTATAATTTGAAAAAGAAACAGGTAAGAAAATTATATTCGACTATACCGAATATTTTATACTGATCACATTTATCTTAAAAAGGGGGGAAAAATAAATTTTATTAGGTGGGCGTGACAGTGAAAGAACTTCCAATGTTTCTGGCAAATTTGCAGCCGATATCTTAACTTTTGCTGCTAGGAAAATATTTACCACAGACATATGATAGTTAAGCAGCCAGGCAGAATGGACAGACATACCGACTAGATTCCGAATTTCATACTGGTCAAGAATATTCACCTCCCTTGATGGGTATAAAAAATTAGGCTTTTTGTTAATTACCCGTAAATTATGATAAGAAAACCTATAAAAATATCTATAAATATTGTATAAATGATCGATCACGCCCACCGACTTCTAGAGAATAGCAAAATTTCATTATTTTGTAGAAACGTGTATGACTCTCCGACAGTAGCTTTAAGCACCCTTAAACGTCTGTTTCGAACCATAGAGTTGAGATCGAAATTTTTTTCTTATCTAGGGACTATGAGGAATTTGGACCACGCTACATAGAAACAAGGTATAATTTGTAGTATTTTTTTACGAAAATAAATGAATGTATGAGTGTAGAGCATTTCAAGGCCGACATTACCTCATTTGTTTTCTCGTTATGGTTGTTTTACCAGCACGAGCATAGCGTCTTTCTAAGTTACCTTATAGTCTACTACAAGATATTCAGAACGGGAATCAAAAGTATAATTTTGTTATAGACGCTTATAATGACTCTAAACAAATGACTTTGTATTACCGCGTGCGCTTACAAATATTTTAGTTTAGTCACGTTTTAGCTTCATAGAGGAATACGGTAAAAAATTCATGTTCGCCAAAATGGATTGATTGTTTTATTCATGATTTTCAACCATCATACAGTTCGGTTCACCCGAAAAATGTGGCGAAGTCCTTCAAGAAGAACTTTCCTAAGTGTGATGCAAACTGCTTCAATGGCCAATACGTACGTAAACATCGGCTTCTTTTGTTAAATATTTGTTACATTTTTTTTTAAGAGCAGTGAAATTTTGGGGTCCTGCTCTTGATAATAAAAGGGTAGATAGCATGAACATATACAGCATTGAAGTTCATTTATCCAAGAATTTTTTTTGTGGTACATGGAAAGCTCGTCAAGATCATTCTAATTCTCTAACTCGAACGCTCTAAAATCAGCTAAGCGTCAGTTCCATTCTTGCCGTGGTACCACTATTAAGTGTTCTTTCATGGGAGGGAAAGTACTCCATACTGTATTATCAACGCTTATTCCTGGGGTAGGGGGGAACCGTTGAATTGCTTCCTATATTGTACGCTCAACATTTGAAGCAACGAGAGAACATATCATGACCATTGGTGAGGTTTCTGGAATGGCTATTTGCTTGCATCCGTAGAGTCTGGCAGATGCTTGCTGCTTAGTTCTTAATCACAAGCTGTCCCTCTTTTGCCCCTAGCAAGTACTACACGAGCTTTACTGGTGCAGGCATTTCCCTAAACTGCGAGGGCAATTCAATCTTCAGTACTTCGAACTGAACGTAACTGAAAAATGTAAGCTCTGCGTCTTCTGCTATCACACATCGTGAACATCGTGGGTCGCGTCTTCACGTTTAAAGCGATGGAGATAGGCCTTGAAGCAACTGTGTCCCATAAGCGGCTATGTTACTTAGTAGTCAACTTAGTTATGTTGCCCAATGTTTGTCCAAGTGTACTAGATGGTATTTTCTCACGAACGAACTGCAATTCATCTTAAATTTAATTCATTTCCGAGAGTAAGACATCACAAGTGTGCTTATTTACGTTCTGGATCGGATGTATGTTAAATCGGTAGGCATTATTTGGCAACATGCAAGCAAGTTGCGCAAGTTGTTCTTATAGTGTAATTATACGTGCAACGCGATATTTACGCTTGCATGGCATGTTACTTCAAAAATAAATGACGCCTTATCATAGGGAAGACCCTTTTTTATTTTGGAAATGCATTTTAATGAAATATAAGTCACATTTTTAGTTGTGTAGGTTACTAAGGAGGACAAAAGCAGCATAGACTTATATTTATGGAGGATGGAGGGTGAAAAGACTATCTCTCACTGAGATTACCCTAGAAATATAAAACACGCTCGATCGAACAATATAACCAAAACGTATTCATGGCTTATTTTCACTTCTTCTGATCTTTAGTAAACTTTTTTGTAAGACGATTGATTTTGCTTTTTAACCTTGTAGTCCTGTATTCTCATTCTTCCTATACACTTGGTTTTCGAAGCTCTGCATAATCGTTGATCTTTAGATCGAAATGGTTCGGGCATTTTATAATCTTTTCTCTTTATATGACTTCTTTAGAAAAATATTTCTTTCATGACTGAATACGAAGGAAGATAGCTTTTCTTAAGTATCGTTGTTTCAATAGCAACTGATATACAGATGAAATATTAACGATTAAAAGCGTTTCAGTTCATTTCTGTCTATTACAAAACTTTGTATCAGAATGTAGGAAAAGAGAATACAATCTTGAACGACAAAAATGACAAAAATTTATATATTTTTCTACAGCGTATACTAATTTTAAAAAATGATCGATACCTGTTCCCTGTAAATTCCTTATCATATCTATCTACATTTAATCTTAAACAATGTGTTTAATACTAAAGATTTCCTTGAAAAATTTTATTATAAAAGTACTATAGATATATATGTGTGTGTGGTTGTGTGTGTGGTTGTGTGTGTGTGTGTGTGTCTGTCTTGTGAGAAGAGGAGGGTATTTTGTATACGAAACTATACTTATATGTAGATCGAGTCAGTGTAAACATCTATTTACTCCATAGAGGTTTTCGTCCATTACAAACACTTGTTAATAGATTAATCATACCTTACGTTTATGTGTTAAAGTATTATTAAAAACGAAAAAAAAAAAAAATTATTTAGCGGTTTGTTTAAAATAAGATAAGATATAAATTTCCAATCAATATTTGATTTTAAACAGTATTTTTGATTTCCTTAATGCTTCCCTATATACACCAGTGTTTAAATAACGAAAATGAGAACAAACTTCACCTCAATAGGCAGTACACGTATGTATGTATTTATATGCATATATATATGTACATAAAACGCGTATATATATATATATACTTAAAGTCGAAAGTACAAATATTTTCAAAGAATTCTTAGTTGTTAACCATTATTTAAGTCATTAAGATTTCTATCAAAAAAAAAAAAAGGAAGAAGAAGAAAAAGAAAATATTGGCCAAACGATATAGGAAGTATTCTAAAGTGATCACAGAATTTTTTAGTAAAACGACAGGCATATGAATCTGGAAATCCATATTCTCTACAGATCTAGCTTAACGCCTAAGGGAGCAGTAGTTGAGTGCTACACTTTTTATGCAAAAAAAGCTAGAGATGTTTAAACTGAAATCTGAAGTCCAATTAACTTCCATTCTTCCTCCAGTATACCAAAAAAACGCATCAATTATATATATTATAATAATACATTATATATATATTATTCGCAATTATTATCTTCTATATATCTTCTATATATATATATATATATATATATATTATATATATATATATAATATACATATATATACATATATATATAATATACATATATCTAGAAGATAATAATTGCGAACCCTCCTGATTTAAGAAATATGTCAGTGTAGTCCAAATATCTATTATATGATTAATTTCTTTGTTAAAGAACTTGCTATTCTCCAATATTTTCTGCAAAATTAAGACCTTGTTGCTATATAAAGAAAGATCTTCTCTTCGTGACAACCCTCTGAAGGGGATCTAAAAAATATGTCAATGTAGCCCAAATATATATAGTATGATTAATTAATTTCTTTTTGCTATTCTCCAATATTTTCTACAAATATAAGACCCTGTTGCTATATAACCTAATGGCAACCTAATCTCAAAACCTGATTTAAGAAACATGTCAGTGTAGTCCAAATATCTACTGTATGGTTAATTTTTTTATTAAAGAACTTGCTATTCTCCCATATTTTCTGCAAAATTAAGACCTTGTTGCTATATAACGAGAAAGATCTTCTCTTCGTGACAACTCTTTGAAGGGGATCTAAAAAATATCTCAATATAGTCCAAATATAAGATAGTGAATATAAAGGTCGAATCGATATTCTTGATCGTTTTTCATCGAAGTATATATATACATATATATATATATATATATATTTATATATATCAGTTTTTGATAGGCAATATTCCCATGGGAAGGAGTCCAAAAAAAGTTCACATCCCTTCCAAATTTTCCACATACATTTACTACGGCAAAATGTTTTTTTTTCATCAATTTTTTTCATGAAATATTGGAAATGAAAATTTTTTTTCATATGCCTTTTTGGAAATAAAGTCTCATGCGGAAAGATTGACCGACACATTTGCATTTCAATACGAGTTTTGACCAAAGGTCACAAAAATATTTGAAAATATCTTGAAAATTGTGATTTTTTTGTAAATTCAAATGCAATATATTTGGATGAATATATTTGAATGAAAGCAAGTCTTAGGTGGATACAAAAATTGACTCTGAATTGATTGCTATAACAAAAAATCGGTCTATGTCAAGTCATGTGCTAAGTGTTGCCTAAACTTAATACAGCCTTTACCACAAGTCGTGAAGGGTATAAACAAGAGTTTATCATTACTTGAAATAATCGATTTGAAACCTAACGATATTCAATCTCTTAATTCTTTGGTTTATCAAAATGGACCTGTTACGTTGTACGTGAGGGGTCTGTTACGGTGTATGCGATCTTTTTTGCCATGTTTTACGAATTATTTACTTTTAAAAAATTTATATTTGAAATATTTTTAAGAATATTTTTTATTACAGATTTCGTATTTATTATTAAGTTTTTTTTTTGTGTGTTGAGTTTTATTAATATATTTCAATATTTATTTTTTGTTCACTATACATTATGCATAATTACTTTACAAAAAAAAAAAAAAAATTTTTCAAAAAAAATATTAGAAATTTTTTAACAAACAACAACAATTTAAAAACGATTTAAATTATAACGTTCACCGTTGCAAACGTTTTTTTTTTTTTCTGAAACACATTTCAAAAGTGTACTATTTGCTCTTATATAATCCACGATTGACGACGAACGGTCTTAAATAAATTTAATTATTGATTATAAAGATGCACAACCGAACATGTATATATATATTGTTGGTCAGAAGCATAAGATTCCTCTAATTTTTTATATCTATACCTCCGCCTGTTGGTTAAAACTCCTTAAATTTAGATAAAATTAAAATGGAAGCCTCTAACGTGGCATCAATGTTTCTCAATTTTATAACCTTAGACCTTAGTTTGCCTACAAACAAGCCGAAATTATCCTAAAACAATAAAAATATACTACTTTTCAAATTTCATACGAAATGTTTCGTATAAATTAGTTATAAAAAAAAAAAAAAAACACGTCTTCACTTTACAGTTATTATAGTTATTCACT
>KK351213.1:215629-282231 GCA_000671755.1 Glossina brevipalpis
ATTATATCTTCTGAATCGTCACCTCCAGCTCCGTTGCTATCGAATTTATTAAAAATATCGCACATTTTTATGTTCAATATCTCAAATAGTACTTTGTTTTAAATTTTTTTTTTTCAATACAAAATAACCAAAATCGTTTTTTTTTTTTTTTTTTTTTTTTTTTATAATTTCAAAAGGTTTCTATATTCTTAAGGAATTAACACAGAACAAGAAGAGAAACAGTGACTGGTAACAAAGTTTATATAAAATAAATTAAAAGAACTAGAGTAGGCCGAATCAAACACAAAACAGCAACAATTACATTTGGCTGGATTTACAGTTTTTGGCTTCCAATACAGTTAAGAGAAAAGTGTGAACATAGGACGAGAAAAGCGGTAGTAAAGGTGTATACAAAAGGACCAGAGTTGTTGAAGTGTCTTGTGTTTGGAAATTAGCTGCAAGATTCAATAGGTTTTCGATTAAAAAAAAGATAGAAATTGTAAATAAAATAGAGATATCAAGCGTGCTATTCCGTTTATATGTACATAGTGAGTGATTCAGTATAGTGTACAAATAATCGCTTTTTATGACAATTTTTAATGGATAAAATGCACAACTTTTTTTAATAGATTCTTAAAATCCTTCACCTTTTATTGACTTCGCGTGGTAGTCAGTCCACAAAATATTTTATCAAAAAATTACGAAAAACACACTGAACTCTCTTGAAATTCTAATAAAAGAAACCTACAATCGAAGTTAACAAACATTCAAGTGCAATTGAAAACTAATTGAGAGAAAAACAAGTAAACATATGATAACAGCAATCAGAGAATGCTAGCTAAGAGTTGCCACTTGAATGCATTTTTTATTTGAGTTAAAAAATATGGCCGAATATAATGAAATGTTAGACCCCCCACACAAAGCAGCCGCGCTTATATTTTGATGCTTTGGGGACAGCAAAAACAAAAATGCAAACAAAATATGCGACCTCATCGTGTTCAGATTGAAATTGAAGCATATAATGAAGCCGCTCTTGCCAATAAATTGCTAAAATATTTAGGAGCTTTTATGGGAATTGGCAGTTCGTATGACGTTGTGTCTAATTAGCAAATATAGGAGAAAAAAAGAAGCTAGAAGAAGAATTAAAATCCACATTTATTTCTAATTTAAATACTATTTATCTAATTTTACATTTCAAATTGCATTATTTTACCTCTTTCTTATAGTATGTTTTATGGATTTTTGATTTATACTATTTGTTATTTTCCAAAAAATATTGAAAAACAAACAATAAAGGGGATTTATGAATCAATTTAAGAGGTCTTTTTCAAATTGTTCCATTAGTATGTATTATTTTAAAGAGTGATGTTCAAATTACGGAGTTTCCAGGTTTATTTAACTCACATCACGCATTCTTAGAAAGTTATGGGACACAACCGCGTAACCTTAATAATAAATTCGGAATTTTCTGTATTAATACAGATGCCTTTTGTTAAGAATCTTGAACGTCCAACTAGGATCCCAAAAGTTTTTTCCATAATTGCGCTTGAAAAACAAGCCTTAGCATAACAGGAGAAAAAATTTACATTTAGATGAAATGACTGACAGATTTGAAAGTTTATGAAGTCGGCCTTCTATAAGTTCATATAACAAATCAAAAATTTGCGGATTCATCCTCAGTTTTCCAAAAATTTTCCATGATCGTTTTGATATAGCTATGCGAACGTTATTGCAAACACGCGTTTAGCATCACGACTTCGAAAAAGTGGTCTTGCGAAGTGGTTTCACTTTTTATTCACACATTTGGGCACCAGAATACAAGCGCAGCTTCATTACGTAGCCGTAAGCTATAAATACCAGGGGGCTGAGGGTTAAATTAAACCAAAATAAAAAAAAGGTAGAAGAAGAAAAAACAACGATTTACTTGAAATTTAAAATCTATTTTTATAATTTCATATTTCATAGGGTATTATTTGAACTCTTTTTTTCTTTTTTTTTTTATTTTATATTATATAGAATTTAATTTCAATATAGTTAATTAAGTTAATTAATTTCATATAGCACATCTGTTCCGCAAGTTTGTATTGACTATGCTTCGTCATTAAATTGTTTTTAAAAAAGTCTTTTATCATATGAAAAGAGACTATGCACGTTGCCCTCCAGTTGGGCGGAATGTGTACGTTTCATAAATCGGAGTTTCTCATTATAAATCGAGGCTCTGAAAAAAAAAAAAAAAATTATGATATTTTATGATATTTATATGACGATTTTGCGATGAAACTTACCTTAGTTCCTTAATAGATTTTACACCGATGTCTTGTAGGCTGTGTTGCAAACCAACCTCGAGATAAGGTAAATATCGTAAAACGGAACCTTTATCTACGATGCTACCACTAACACCCTGTGCTATTTTTAATTTATCGATTTCGTTGTGATAATAACGAGACATTGCCGCACCCTTAGCATCATGTCGTTCCATAGCCTCCACTGAGCCCATTCCACGGTATTTCTTTAATCGAACTCCGTCAGAAAAGAAATACTCACCAGGTGCCTCAGAGGTTCCTGCTAAAAGCGAACCCATCATAACGGCACTAGCACCTAAAGACAAAGCCTTAACAATATGACCTACAGTTTGGATTCCACCATCAGCAATGACGGGTACGCCGAATTTTCTAGCAAATCTAGATACCTGATAAACAGCAGTGGCCTGAGGACATCCACACGCCATTACCTCCTGTGTAATGCAAATGGATCCGGAGCCCATACCAACTCGTAAAGCATCCGCGCCAGCTTCAATAAGATTTTTAGCTTGCGCACGTGTTACCACTACAAATGCAATATAAAAATAAAATCTATAAAATATTTCTAAAAGCATTTTCATATAAAAGAAAAGTGTACCGTTTCCTGCTATTATTTGCAAATCTGGATAAACATCTTTAATATATTTAATCATTTCAATTTGATAAATAGAGTTGCCTTGTGATGAATCTAATACAATGACATCAACACCGCTAGCGACCAATAATTTTAAACGATGTTTGTCATCAGGACGAGTCCCAATAGCTGCACCAACTAACAACTGTGTATTGCTATCTTTTGAGGCATTCGGATACGAACGAGCTTTCTTCAAATCTGTACGCGCTATTAGGGCCACTAATTCCCCATCTTGATTAATAATCGGTAGCTTGCCTTTTTTGCTATTTTCCAATATTTCATTAGCTTTTAATAGATTAATGCCATTTGAAGCGGTGATAAGATCAGTAGTCATTATAGAGCTCAATTTTATATCCGGTTGATTTTCACGAAAATCAATATCACGAGATGTAACAATACCCAATAATTTTCCTCCCAATTTACCATTAGCAGTAATAGGATAACCAGTGAAACCGTTTTTACGTCTTGCTTCCAATACATCCCCAACCGTATTCTCTGGTGACATTACAAAAGGGTCACGTATAAAGCCATGCTTGTATTTCTTAACTTTTTGTACTTCATTGGCCTGATACTCCGGAGCACAATTATGATGCAAAATTCCAATACCGCCACACAACTAAAAATACAAACAAACAATCAGAAGTAAGATAGTTAGGGCCAATATTTGCTAATTGGTTACTTGTAACCAATATATTATTACAATACAATATTCTGTAAAATGTGGGCGTGTCAATTGATTGTTCGAGACTATTTTTCATTAATTTTAAGATCGGTTTTCCAATTATTGTTTTTATTTTTAGAACTACATGGACTAGATTTTAAGTAAATATCTTTAATAAGAAGTACGTTACACTTTCTCTCCTCCAACTTACGTGTCTAATGTAATGACTTTTTAACTAATAATTGGTACAAAGGAAGTTTTTATTTATACAATAAATACTTACAGCCATTGCTATTGCCATATCAGATTCAGTTACAGTATCCATTGGTGATGATACCAAAGGAGCTTTTAAATTAATACGTTTAGTTAAAGGTGAAGTTAGATCAACTTCATTCGAAGCAAAATTTATATAGCCTGGCAGTATAAGAAAATCACTATAATAATAAAAAAAAAAAAAAAGAAGAAAAAAACGAATATCAATTCAGTTGTAATTTCTATACTATAAATGATCTAACTAACTCACTTGTACGTCAGACCTTCAGTACTGGCGAATAATTCATCGCAAGACAAACCGTCTCGTAGATTATCTTCTTCTGTAAGATTACCTTCAAAGCCATTACCGACCGTTGTTAAGTACGACATTATTGGTGTTCACTGTTTAATTACAATTTACAGGAAAACGAAAACTTTGGCACATGGAATTCCTACAACGTAGAAAATTTATTAAATATTTAAATCTTCAACAAATATACGATATATATATACGTATATATATGTATAAGCATGCTTATATATATATATATATATTTATATTTATTTATATTTAATTGTATATTGTATATTTAATGTATTTCTGTGTGATTGAATGAAAGAAAACATAACAGACCTTTAAATTTTATTTGGTTTTTAAGGTAATAAAATAAATATTGACTCTGTAATAATAACCGTTAGAAAAAAAAAAAAAAACATCAAAGTAACATAAGAAATTTTGTCAGATACAAAAAAAATAGCTAAGAAGCACGTTTTTTTACAAAGTCAAATACCTTCACTATTGATGCGTTGCTCGCGGAGAATCTACACCAACTGAGCGAAAGCTTAATTTTTACAAAAGAGGAAACTTCTGAGACGAAAGGCACTTTTGACGTATTGAGAATAAGTAAATAAAAAACATCCGATTTTGACAATTAGATATTAATAAACAGATGTTCTTTTTTTCTGTTTCTTGCATGTTCTTTTAAAAACTAATTCACATATCTAATTTTATAAACCAAAAAGTAAAAGTAAATATTTTAATAAAATTTAAAAAAAAAAAACAAAATTAATTAAATAATTAATTTGTTTGCTTTAATAATACCACACAACAGAACACAACAGAGAGAGTACCGGATTCAGAAAAACCGCAAAATACGATATACGAAAGACATATATAAATAATATAATAGTAAAAATATATATATATATATATATACATTGTTTTATGTACTTGGGTTTTTCCATGTAAGTCTAGATTTTCCGTCGAGGTTACCAGTTATATGTTTTCATTGCCCAGACATATACGCAATTCCGAGCAAAGCTATGAATTATCGTTTGTTTATTAAGGTATATGTATATTTTGATCTTTTGGAAATGCTATATAAATAACGCTTAATAACTTTTTCTTGATTTATCCTTTTGAAGGACTATTAATAATTAATCACACATCATCAGGATACGCAACTAATTTACTTTGATGTACTTGACGTACTTGTTTACGAAAATCATTGACATACGTTGAAGATAACAAAATCTCCAGTTATTGAATTCATCCTACAACAATGTTTAGTACGGATATATATTCGTAGGGATGTTAGTAATGTAAGTAAGGAAATTTTACAACGCCTTTGAGAAAGATCTTTAAAATAAATATTGTAATTTCCAATTTTGAAATGTTCTCCCTAATTGTTATAGGTCTGAGGCGATATGTTTGTTTTACAAATTGTATCTGAAGTAGCATCCAATGATATACTTGCACATTACTGGCGTTCTGTTAAACTTGTTAGCATACCAAGCTTTATATAATATATAATACATATATAATAATATATATAATACATATATAATAATATATATAATACATATATAATAATATATATAATACATATATAATAATATATATAATAATATATATAATACATATATAATAATATATAATTAATATAATTATATATATAATTATAATATATAATTAATATATAATTTCAATATATTGTAATATATTTTTTTAAAAAGTTTCTCACGTTACATTAATTTGCGGGCCCCCGAACCATACATAAATTCGGACAAAACATGTTCGCACACATAGATTTAAAATCTATCTGATACCTGAACAATAACTCAATGCACGAACATAAATTGTTTTAAATTAATATATTTAAATTATTAATTATTTTATATTTTGATCGAATATTTGACAGAAAGACAAAAAAGTTTACATTAATTTTACATTAATGCGAAAAATTGCTACGGTTCGCGTGAACAATCAGGAATCAAGTTAATTACATAAATAGATACAAACAATTTTGTACTATCCTTACCATGTATCTTTTCACAAGAAGCTTTTCATGTTACCCTTGCCATACGCATAGATAATGCATTTGAAGCATGTTATGTTTTGAAAAAAAGCAAGAAAAATAACGAACTATGGAAAAAGTTTTGATATGAAAAAAGAATTATTAGAAAATTTCTAAATGAAACGAAAAAGAAATTCTAGCAAACTTTTGCTTGAGAAAAGGAATTGTAGTGAATTATGAAAAAAGGGATAATAATGAATTATAAAAAGAAAAAGACAGTAGTGAACTATTAAAAAAAGCATAGCAGTAAGCTTTCGTATTAAAAAAAAATTGTTATCAAGCTTTTGTATGAAAAAAAGGAATCACAGTAAACTTCTGTATGTGAAAAAGGAATAATAGTGAACTATGAAAAAAGGATTAGTAGTAAACTTCTATATGAAAAGAGGAATAGTAGTAAGCTTTTGTATGAAAAAAGGAATCATAACATGTCATAACATTGTTCACGGAGGGGTAAAATGGACGTCAGCATACACGTATACGTTCCATAAAGGACATTAATTTAAAGATGAACGATAGTTTTTGTGTGGATGAATAAACTTTTAATACACGTTTATGTAGTAATTGTCGCAACTGATCCTTTCCGTTTATCTATATCTATATCACAAAACATTATTCGTTTAATGTTTCGGTATGGTGGGTTATGATTACCACCTCGCCATTATTATTGAGTAAGTAACGTAAAGATTCGGGACAGTAGCATGCGCGATAGATATAGCAGGTGATTCTTATCAAATATTACCATTTTTGAAATGAATATAAATTTTAATTAAATAATTACTTTAACCTTTTTAGTTTTGAAATCATTCATTGAATAATTGATATTAGTTTAACGATATTTAAGATCTAATTCTAATCAATTTTATATAGAGACAATTGACGATCAAATTGTAAAAGTATAATGTAAATAAATTTCAAAATATTCAAAACTAAATTTCAATATTACTTTAACGATATTTAAGATCTAATTCTAATCAATTTTATATAGAGACAATTGACGATCAAATTGTAAAAGTATAATGTAAATAAATTTCAAAATATTCAAAACTAAACTTCAGTATTAGTTCGACGATATTTAAGATTTAATTGTAGTCAATTTTATATAGAGATAAGGTGCTAGAACATCAACGATTTATATTCTAGGATTTAGAAATCTTATCTTTATCTGTAATTTTCATATACGTCACTATTTGCTACGGCACATTCTCACAAATTACTGATTAATAGTATAAAGAACAATATTCGTTATATATATAAGCGTAACCTTTTCTTATGATTGATTCCTATGACTTTTATTATGTCTCAAGCTTTTTTGCTCCCAACATATAGATCTTTATAATACAATTTTTTATACTCTGCAATTTTATTATTAATTACTTTATCTACATTATTTCTTTAAAAGATTCTTAAGACATTATCGACCTGTGGCAAGCTGACAACAGAACCCATATCTACTTGCCGACAAGTGAGAAATATAATGAAAGTTGTGCTGCTGGGCATTATAGGCACGCAATTGAAAATTATGATTATTATTGTTATACATTAAAAAAGTTAAAATAAGAATATACACAAAAAAAGATTGTATAAATCAAAATCTCAATTATAAAATATCGAAAAGATATAAACTAATAAAATATAAGAATAGAATTTAGGAAATTGTATTTTTATATTGAAATAAATCGTTTTTATATTATCTAACCTTTTCTCCTTTTTGTAGCATATGATTGTTTTTTTTCTTGTACATTTGTTTATTTATTTCGTTTTATGACTTGTCATAGCCGGCGAATTTTAATAAAATTCTGTGCAATTTTTCCTACATGTTCGGCCAATACATATAAAATTTAATCTTCAAAAATTGATAAGAGCTAACAAAGATGGTACATAAGCAAGAGCTAATACCACGATTGACCGACAAAGCCTATCCAGTTTTTGGGAAAAGTTTCTATAATCATAACATATGATTCCTAAAATTTAAAATCAGCGAGTTTTTTTGGTAAATTCTTTAAATCCAAAATCCCAAAGGAGGTATCGCCAATACGCGAAATTGATGACTCAAAATATTATTATTATTTTATTAAATTAAATATACACATGCTTCCAAACCAACACAACTGACTGCTTACGTCAAGCATAGAAAGAGAAAATAATAAAGCTTTAATACAGCACTATATATATATATATATATATATATATATATATATATATATATAACTTTGATAGAAGTTTTTAGTACATTCGTTCTTTTTAATAATTTATATTTTTATGAATGGCATATAATTTTATTATTATTTTCCAAATTCGTAATTTGTTTACTGTCGTACTAATTTAATTGCAAAATAAATACTAACAAAGAACATAACGACAATAGCCAATTTCCGCATATTAGCTCGATTAACACCTTTAACCGAACGAACTACGTCACTATTATATATAAAGACATTGCGACTTTCTTCTATAAAATCTGTCTTTGTTTTCTCATCAAAATTTCCATAATGTTTGCTAAGTATAGTGCGTAATTTAGCTTTGAGATCGGATATTTTTTCCGGAAAATATGTTGCTGCACAACCATCAGGACATATTGGTACTTGTAACGGCATTGGACGAGTTGTTAAATCATCCGGATTAGTAGGTTTTTCCGATTCAATTTGTTCTTGAATGTTCTCTTGTTTGTTTGGCCATAATTTACGTGCCATCATACGTTTCTTTTGCAATAACTGACCACCCGACATTAGAGCCATATACATTTGATAGGCGTAGGCAAATAGTAGAATTTTGCTTTTTTTATTCACTTCTTCCAAATGTTCTAAATACTTTTGAACGGCTGGCCGTATTTCATAAGTATCACGCCAATCTTCACCAAGAAAATAATGGAAATCCTTCTCAAACTCTTTAGTACGATGTAATTCTTTCGGTAATAAATCCTCATTTAAATTGTTTTCCAAAAATTTATAAATTTCATAAAAACTTAATAGACCATCAGCCCAAACGCTATCGTCAGATAATGCTTATAAATAACACAAACATATTTAAATATTTGATAAAAAATAAAATTAAATTCATTAAATTGTTTGCACCTACCGAAGGCAAATTTAGCATTAACGAGAACATCGCTTAACTTATGGACATCTTTCGTAGCAGCTCTCAGCTCTTTGGTATAAACCATATCTGGCTCTGAATTATCTTTATCCTCCGTAGCGGTTGCCATTATATTTTATACTAATAAATATATCCCTTGTTTGCGGTATTGATTAGATTCAAAAAAAGTTATATACGCAATTTTTCTTTTCTTCGTTAACGTATATTCAGGTTCTTTGTTTTTTTTTTATCAGTATTGAGACGGGAAGTTATCGATAACAATATTTGCTATTCTTATTTGATAAAAAAGAAAAATCGATTGTTTGTGAAATTTATTGTGAGATTTGGCAGCACATTTATAGAAATTGGAGTAAACAACTATTTCTCCAGAAAATTTTTGTAAACAAAAGGGAAATTATAAATAGTACTAATATAAGGAAAAAGAACATGGAATCGTCCTTAGCATCCATGCAACCTAAACAAATTAATCATAAATGCAGGACATGTATTAAAGCAAAAATCAGCCGATATTCCTTATACCAACGTATGTCTTCGAACATGGGGTATTCAAAGACTTACGGAGAACTTTTAAGTAATTTATTAAAAATTAGTGTATGTCTTTTTATTTTTATATGGAGTGTATATGCGACGGCATTAATATTTTTGTTTCTTTAAAGGCTTCCTCGGAAGAAGAAACACTTATGCCACAAAGGTTGTGTATCAAATGTGCAAAATTATTAAAAAATATTTACATTTTCCTATTAGAGGCGGAGAAATTGCATGAAATATATTTGAATCAAGCAAAGAGTTTAAAAACCGTTGTAAAAAATGAAGATTGCTTGCAAGAACCACCAATTGATTTGCCACAAGAAGCGGAAACAATTGCGGACATTAAAATAGAACCGCAACTAGTAAAAAGTCCTTCGAATTTCGTAAGTTTAATAGAAGAAACAAAGCAGGAGCAGGAGCAACTAATAGAAAATGTAAAAGAAGAAATTAATCAAAATGGCGATTATTCCATAAACGATGCTATCTTAAGACTGGATTATGATGATGATACAAAAAGGTATGGATTATAATAAATTGTAATATATATATAAAAAAATTCATTATATATATATATATATATCTGGCTATGTGAATTTACAGTTCCAATAGCTTAGAAGAGAATATTAAGCAGAATACTTCCCATGAAACTTCTAAAGAAGAAGAAAACCATATAATGTCTATTGATAAGGATAATAATAAAGAAATTAACGATAATGCAACGTTTCAACAACATTTGGCTGTACGTTGCGATATGTGTGATAAAATCTATAAGAATTCTAAAACTTTAGCTGCTCATAAGTTCTATACTCATATGACTGATGATGAGAAGTTGCGTTGCGCTTTATGCGGTTTTAAAACGAGTCGAATAGCTTGTTTAAAAATTCACATGACCACTATACATGGACCCGAATACGCTGAAAGATATATTAAACCAAAAAATGAACGTATAAGAAATTTCGAATGCTATTTATGTTCAAGGAAATATTGCCGTAAAGAAGATTTACAGAAACATGTTAAAAAAAAGCATTCGAACGATTCTAAAACAGAAAAACAAAAGTCTCAGACTAGAGTCGGGAAATCGAAAGATTTTCATTTGTGTAACTTTTGTGGTCAATCGTTTACAACGCATAGCAGCTTACGAATGCATTCTCGTAAACATACCGGTGAAAGACCTTATAAATGTGATTTGTGTGAGAAAGCCTTCATGAGACAACAAGATATGAAATTGCATCGCGTAATACATAGCGATGAAAAGCCACATCAATGTTTTGAATGCGGCAAATCTTTTAAAAGACCCGACAAGTTACGCACTCATATGCGTGTTCATTCAGAACTTCGTCCCTATAAATGCACAGAATGTGATAAAAGTTTTAAATATGCATCCGTACTACGGACTCATATGCATATACACACTGGTCAAAAGCCATTCTCTTGTAAGACTTGCAGAGAAAGTTTCTCATTAAGAACATCTTTAAATGCTCATTGTTCAAAATATAATCACATTAAATAAAATTTGGCTGATAATTCTGGAAATATCACTTTGTTTTAGCTATTCATTCATCTACTATAAAAAGATCTTACTCATAATTGCAGCATTGCATGCTGTGATTACATTGTGTAGATATCTACAAAATATATCCATTAAATCTTATAATTGCATTAAAAGGACTCCACCCCCGGTGAGCTTTCAAATTGCATTAAACATTTTGGTTCTATAAACTTTCCAACTGAGAAATCAATTTGATCGATGATTTCAATCGTCTTTTGTAGGTACTAAACAGACATTACTCTAACGGAAATTACATATTTCGACTTTCTAAGAAGTTACTGCCAAACATCGTATTGAGCGAAGGACAGCTAAAATATACGATGCATTTTTATGTGTACATTTTTAAAAATTTAATTTACGAGAATGAAGCGTGAGAAAAGAAAATGCAAAGCAGAAAACAAGAAAATATAAATCCATCCTATGGGGTATACCGATCGATTCCAAGTCATTTTATCAATCAATTTAAGCTTGTTTATCTATCTGGTGTGATTTTTTATGTTTTGAGATATTTTGACAAAATTTGGTATGCAGACGTGATCTATATACCGAAAATGATTTCAATAGGACTATCTTTACGACCATCCTTCATAGAAAGCCACATTTGAAAAAGAGTTAATACAAAAAAAAAATTTGCAATTTATAATATTTTTGGACAAAAATCGGTGCAAACTAGCATTTCGGTATATGAAATAATCGTGAAAAATTTTGGATTGGACGGAACCTTATTTTGGAACACCTTCCATGCCAGCATTCCTATGAAAATTAATTCTTTTTATAGCAAAAAGGTATAACCTTTAATTTTAATGCAATTCTTTTTATGTATTTTGTCAAGAAAAATTTTTGAAGAAGTCGTGTCGGCTACATTAGCAAATGAACTTGTGTTAAATTAAAAATTGAATTTCATGAATGAAAATGTTAATAAATTGATTTAAAAAATTGTTTGTAGCTTTTTGAAACGTGATTCGCGATAATCGGTTTTATTAGCATCATGTAACAGTACCGCTAACTTTCTAATAGAGTACGGGAAATTTTGCAATATAATGACAGAGTTGTAAAATATGAGAGATAAATTGAAGTTATATTGTTTTGTATAAACAAAACATATATGCAAAATGAAATGAGAATAGACTTTTACAAAATTTTAATTTAAAAGTTTCTACTTTCGTAAATAAATTAAAAATTTTTTTTTTTTATGTATAAATATATATTTTATTTCTTATATGTATATATATCTATGAAAGATATAATGCGTAACAAAATGCATAAATTTTCATTGCAAGGGTTGAATAATATATTTTGGTTTGTGTTTTCCTTTTAGGTCTGCTTTTCTAGCAAATACAACATTGTGAGAGGTTGTGGTAGTAAATTTGCTAATGCAGATATGTTCAAACCTACATACAATTGTAATTATCAATTTATTAAAATTTTCATTCATGATTTTCAATTTTTAACCTAACACGGGTTCATTTGTTAATATAGAATACACGATTTCTTCAAAAATCATTTCTGATGAAATTTAAGAAAAATCATTTTTAAACATATGCTTCATTCTTAATATATAGAAAAAAAAGTCGGTGGATTTGACTTAACAAAAGAGCGCAAAAGACTATATTGCTGGTCAAATTTGCTTAATATCGGTTTTTAGGCGATATCGCGTGAAAACCGAAATGAAAAACCTTACATGATGATAAGTAGAATAAGAAAAAGAAGCGTTGAAATAGTAACATAATCACCCTTCTTTGCCAATCATTGATGGAGTTCAGTTATGTTTACTACGTGCATAAAGATATCATATTTAAAATTTTATGGTAAAAATGAGAAGTGGAGAAGCCTCTTAACAACAAAATTCTAAATTTTAGTATAGAGCAGTAGACCCGCAACTGTGATTGAATTGTTAAGAAGCGGCTCTAGCAAATCAGTACATGTGGGTTCAAATCTCATTGTCGTAGAGTTTTTCCATAGCCAACGTACTGATAGCCTATGCTCTATTAAAGCTCTCATCTCTAGTCTAAGAATTCATTTCATATTAATCTAGGGTATAACAATAATAATAATTTTACTTAAAGGATATTAAGGAACGATAAATTTTCTGAATTTGGACCATGTCATGGGATTCCTTTCCTATAAGGTTCACAAAAAATGCATGCCTCTACATAGAAACAACGCCTACTTCATGTTAAATAAACGACGAATTGTATTAAGTATAGGTGCATGTGTACGACACTTAATGGTCGGCCTTGACCGACGGTTTTATTTCGTAAATATCAATTATAAAAATGTTAACTATTTTGTATAAAAATCGAATTAATCTTATATATATAAACGTTTTAAAAATATCAATTATTTTTAGTATTTATAAAAAAAAAAAAATACATCTTATTCACCCTTTTTCCTTATTTCTATTGCTTACTAGTGGATGTACACATTATTAAATCCATAAAGTATTTATAATTCGCCAATAGAGATGTCCGATCGTTTGTCTATTTGAGGTTTAATAATATGCACATAAAATTTGTAGTAACAATCCAAAATTTGACTTAAGGCGAATACTACTTATTGTTTAAATTTGTGCTCAAACTTATACTTATAGGAGCCAAAACTGTACATAAAAAGTGTAAAATTTGTGCGCATGTGTGTGTGTGTGTGTAATATCAATTCAATGCATCTGATATATTAGTTCACATATATAGTAACACTATGAAGGATAAATGTAATTTCACTTAATGTTGGATATGCAATAAAAACCTACGCAATTTTTACATTTTATTTTTCTGTAATCGATTCGAGTCATCGGCATGAAAGTCTTATATGTAATCTTTATAATTTCATCGCGTTTATCTCGAAGGAATTCAAAATTTAAGTTTTCTTTATAATTATCGTAACAATGTTTAAATATACAGAAGAGTATCGATTCCGTGTTCAAAATGTTTTCAGTCTCAGCTTCTATACGTCTAGCAAAATCTTTAATAAAATCCTTCGTTAAACGCAATAGAAAACGGACAGTTTCCTCGGACAAATGTAAGCAAAGATAATCGATTAATACTTTTAATGCAGACGATTCGATAATGTGATCTTCAAAAGCCTTTCCAAATTCGTTGAGAGAAATGATTGCACCATTTTCTGCAACAATGAAACCGTTTCTATTTTCCACATCATCATCGTGATCTTCGACTGTTGATACAT
The DNA here is from genome assembly GCA_000671755.1 of Glossina brevipalpis. Classification (NCBI taxonomy): domain Eukaryota; kingdom Metazoa; phylum Arthropoda; class Insecta; order Diptera; family Glossinidae; genus Glossina; species Glossina brevipalpis. The sequence continues at coordinate 230,166 of KK351213.1, forward strand.
TTTCTGGTACGGATTGCCTTACGGATTGGAATACATTAGAGCTATTTTGAGGATGCGCCGTATCTACGTGCAACTCAGTATTCAACAATATTTCGTTTCTATTCAATGATGTCCATGTTGTATTTGGCTTTAATTGCTTTTTATATTTAAGCAATTGTTCCAAGTTTTGTTCGTCAGGTATATCATTTACACTTGAATCCCTTCCCTTCCCTTTCATGAAATACCTGGAAATATTTGTTATAATTTCATCGACTTTATGTTGATCTTTCTCAATATCCACGTTAAAAGTGGTGTACCAATATTTAAATATACGGAATAGAATTGATTCGGTAGTGACAATTATTCTTAGTTCAACAGTCAGACGTGCACGTGAATTCCGAAGAAATCTCTCCGTCAGCTTCAATAGAAAACGAACAATTTTTTCAGGAAAATTTGAACAAAGAAAATGGGTTATACGATTCAATGCATTTCGATCGACAATATTAATTAAAAATCCTAGCCCGAAATCTTTAATGGAAATCTTTGCATTATTTTCTGCAACAATGAAAGAAACGGGGAAATTTTCATTTAGTTCAGATAACGCAAGTGAACCTTTAAAGAAAATTTTTTCACCATTTTGTTCGATAATAATGGAATCAGGAAAATTCTCAACAGGATTAACAGTCGTGAATGAATCCCTTGTAGTGGAATGAATTTTTCTGGACCACTTGATATGCTCGAACAAATATTTTGAAATTTCCTCATGTTTAGAAAGAAAATAATCATAATCCAAAAATTTTGGATTTTTGTTATAAAGATATTTTAGTATACGAAAAACGAAGGATTCTGTACTGGTATCTTCTCTAAGAATGTTTTCACAATATTCATGTAATCCTTTAATAAATGCTTCGGTCAATTTCATTACGAAACGATAAATTTTCTCAGGAAGTTTGGTAGTAATAAAATCTACTAGATTATTCCATTCTTTTGTATTGAAAATATTTTGATGAAACATAGGCGCTAGTAGGATGAAAGGATCGAATTTCGGAATCAGGTTATGCGGATTTGCACTGAAATTAACTTTCGCCGCTGTTGATGGAGTTTTTGGTATTGGTTTTGTTACAGATTTAAGAACATTGGGTCCCTTTTGATGCTGAACGCTTTGCCGTAGTGTACGTGTTTCTACGGTGACTTCATTATTCAACACTATACCTTTTCCTTCCGATGCGAATGCAGGCCGTACTTTATTTTGATTTAATTGCTTATTAATTTTAAATAAATCGTTCAAGTACTGCCGATCTGGTATATCGTTAATGTTGCGTATAATATCTATTTTGCCTTGAGTACCACGTAGGCGGATAGTTTCTTTTGACATTTTATTAAATGCTTTTCTGAAATTTTTATAAAAATGGATAACAATTAAAAAAATTTTTCTTGGCTTAAGGTAAACGTTTGGTTGGCACTTATATTGAAATATATAACATAAAAAAACGTTTAGCTTGTTCCTTATATTTATGGACTTCTTGTCGATGGGCACTTGAATCTCATTGATTGCCAAAATGTGATTGTGCTTATATGTAAGCATTTTCAAAGGCGATCGCAAAAATTTTTTTAAATATATTTTAATCTTCTACATTATTTTTAATGTCATTGTGATTAGTTGATTTCAATTTATTCAATATTAATTCTTATAAACCAATATTTCTCCACATTCCAAGACTTTTTCGGCATAGATTCAGTTTCTATTTTGCTAAAAAAACGTTACAAGTCTGGTATTGTCCGTTTTTAGAGAACTGTCGTTCGACTTATTAGAAAACAGACGGACGGATCTACATAAATTCCCGTATTTACAATAAACGCCTGTATACTATAAGCTTTGGTCAACGTTCATTAGTATCTTAGTAAGCCTAAAAAATTTGTGTTACAAATATATAAACAGTCTGTACGATATTAATACATAAATATTGAAACTAGACAAGCGGTAAAATTAATAATCCATTTGAATATATTAATTTCTTAAATTAAATGTGCAAGAAATTTGGAAATAAGATTTATAAGTCACCTTTGACGATTGCTAAGTGACCTTTGGTATTCGTTAATATGACCATTACGAACGTTGTCCACAATAGTAGAAGCCATCTGAAAATTGTAAACAGAATGCGTAAACAGTACTAAAGACGCACTGACTTGCAAGACATCCAAAGCAGATGTATCATCACCGTCTTGGTATTTCTGAGGATGTAAAAAACAATATTCCTTTTTCTCTTATATTTTTGCTTTCTTTTTTACTATGCTTACCACAATTAAATCTAATATACCAGTTGCCACACCACTTCCTGATAGTACAACTGAAGTAATATTCACACTATTAATCAATATTTCAACACCCTTTTGTGGAGATAGAAGACACGTTGCTAATAAATAGTTCAACTTAAACAGTTTGAAAACTTACAGTTGTAGTTTTGCCAGCTGTTGCAAGGTTTTTCATATATTTTGTAGCTCCTATTGATGTTGCCCCAACTACGCCACCTGCTAAACCAAGCCAGCTGCCACGAGCATCGCGATCTGTTATGTCTGTAGATTGCTCATGGTTACTTCGATCAATTAAGTTACCAGCGGAAGCAATGGCTGACATTGTTCCCACAGCAACGCCAACAACACTGGCTGCAGCCATAACTGGTGCTGCTATTGGAAAAGCTAAGGCTGCTATTGGTACAATTGCAGCTCCAAGACCCAAACAACTGCCGGCTGTTTGAGCTTGTCGCATAACAGTAGCGCCGAGTTGTCCATTTGGAGTTGTACATATATCTAGTAAGACCTCACGATTCCTATAGCTGTATACACCGAGATGTGGTACTACCATAGTTCCTGGTGGTAGAACATTCTCATCAATATAGGATTTCCAATTCTGATAAACACGTCCTATTTCATCAACGTAAGTCATACAACAATTTCTACTATCACCTTCCACTAGAAGTGAATAAATTTCCAATCTTTTATTAAATAACATACGCGTTTTGATATATAATACGTACCAACACATTTTCGTATACGGAAAACTGGATGAACAGAAAATTCTGTAGCACTTATAGCTCTTTCCTGGCTTGTAACGGCCACATAAAATATAGAAGAGTATAAAGAGCCCTTACTGTATTTTCCTATAAATGTATTTTCAATTGTTGAGTTAAAATATTTATTATATTCAATATATAAGTATCTTTACTTTGATTCCAAACGTTTTGGAAGAGATCTGAACGCATTTTTTCAATTATATGCTGGCCTTTTGGTTGATCCGGCAAAATCACCTTAATTTTTTTCTTTAACATATCACTTTGTTCGGCTGAATAGCTAATATGGAATTATATTCAGTATGATATACAAATGTTTGCAATTAATACATTACAATATACATAAATATTAACATAACTTACAAATCCCAAACTATTATATCGTCCAAACCAAGATAAGAAGCGAAATCATTTTGTAGATCTCTAATCGTTTTACGTTGCGACATGATCGTCTTGATGAGCTATAATTTTTTAGATTAATAAGATACATTTATAAATATTTTAGCTATTTTACTTTACACAGTAATAAAAACGATTAATTTGATGAATAATTTAAAAAATCCAGGATACGTTGTCGGTTGAAATTAAAATGTATTAATTGCGTAATGCTTACGTTATACGTCGGTAATAGACTGTTAAGTAAAAGTGGGGAAACAACCGTTTTAAAAAAAAAAAAGAATGTAATATTATCTTTTAATAGTGATGGGGAACTATGATACTGTTATCGATGGCAGGGCTTTTCATAACGTCACCGATTAACGCTCATATACAGCTCATTCAATTATGCCACAATCTGTTTTTCTTGGTTTTTATTGTAGATATATAAACGATGATTGATCGAATATGATAAGGTGCTAATGAAACTCTCTTCGTGGGTAAATACCTTTGTAAATATCATTATTGTTACATTGATAATGATTACCAAGGTGTCAAAGAGAACTTCGTGTCACTTTTTCCAATGTAGCGATCGATCATTACTACAATGTATATTTAATTTGTAATATTAGATGGAATGCAATTTATTATGATGCTCTGTTTGAAAGACCATGCTTCATTTTATTGCCGATTTTATATTTTTGTACATTTGGATTTTTAGGAATTAAAGCTTTTCCATTTTTTCTGAATAAATCTTTATACAGTTTGATAAACATTTAAAACCTAATATCTTCTAATTTATCTTCCATGACACCAAACGTAATTTAAGACTTAGTAATTTATACTAATGGGTCTGAGATGAAAATCATGACGGTATTATTTGACAATTAAAAGCCAAAATCTCGTAACAACGTTTTTTAACATACTATAGTTTTACTTGCCCAACAGGAATGATGATGACGAACACAAAACTAAAGTCGCGATACATAAAAGCTTTTCTCGCTTAAGACACTTTGACGCATAATTTGGACTTGTTAAGAGCAGCTTTTAAAAGAGCTTTGAATGAAAAACAATATCAAAATTCTTGTAAATATTTATATTTTTCAGAGAGCGAACATTGTTCAACGTGAACATGCTTCAAGTGTCAAATGCTTCGTTTTTTCATGAAATCCATACAATATTGCTTTTAATACGTTTTTCTGTAAGCACTTACTATGTGTGTGTCATCAAAGAAAGCTTATAAGCCAGCACAATTTTCATTGAAAATTTTGTATGTGGAAAGACCCTTAGTTTGACATTTCCTTACATATAATTTGACATTTCAATTCTGGACCAAAAAATAAATTAAGAGGTGTGAAAACCACAAATTGGTAAACAAGACGAAAATAATATAATTAATAATAAAAAGGTACTTCCGTTGATATATGCAAAGGGTGCGGTTTGAAAGTTACTATTTTGATTGTGTTTCTGCTTTTTTCTTTGTGTGCGTGCGCAATATTTATTAAAGTAATTTTCTTGTTTCTTGCATTACACTTTCTATACTTGGGCGTCCATACTTCTTTTTTTAATTACTTACAGTCACTTTAAAAACATTCCCTAAGTAGTAATCAATGGAAGCACTCGTGGACTTTGAATACATTCCTTGCGGATTGAAAACTATGTTGTTTCAAGTAAGTTAATTGATTTTGTGGAAAAAGAAAAGTTGACTAAATAACTCTTACATATATATAATTCGTCAGATTAGGTGACTATTGAATTGTCTATGTCAATGGTAAGCTTAGCTGATTCGTCCGCTTTTAATATTGGTGAATAGAAAATTTCTTTGTCCTCTATTTTTTTTTCTTTTTTTTTTTTTTTTTTTTTTTGAATTTTTTTATTTTTTTGAATTGATTATATGGTATTTTGTAGTTTTATAATAAACATGCTGGACTGTCTACAATCGAATCTGCATTTGATGACAATTAGCTTGTGGAAAATTATTACAACACCTTTTTGCTACCGCATAGCTTATTAGATAAGCATTGTGATTGTAATTGACATATTCAGATTAAATTCCTCATACTGTAGGACATACGTTAGTTACGATTAGCGTGTTAATGGCTAATCGGTAAAGTTCTATCATTTGCTGATCGGGCCTACCAGGTTCCGATTATGTAATAATCTTTTCTCCACTATCTCTTCCTTGTGATAATCACTTTTACATATATACTTATAGGCGATATTTTTTTAGTGCTGGACTATAAGTGCAAAACAATAAAATTATTCTCGCATTCTTAGAGACTTCTCCATTGTAATCAACATCATCTAATCAATGATACTTAGCAACATTAGAAATTAAAAGTATTTTTCATATTTTACTCTTAATCTCCTTAAATCACATCTTCTTGTTCCCCGCCTGCTTGCTATAGCTGTTAGCAAGGTCGCATATGCTTCCAAGTCTTTTAGTAGAGTAAAGCGATCGAGTAATGTTTTATAAAAATTTAAGAGTATTATTGAGACGATAATCACTGTACAGTATATTGTGCCTTTGTATCGATTGTTTATTATCTAATTTGCAATCCATTCCACTTGCTTGTTTGCTAAGTTTTGTTCAGACTTATTATTATTATTATTATTATTATACTCTAGACTAATGAAATTAATTCTTAGACTAGAGAGATGAGAGCACTAGCAGCTTAGGCTATCGGCTCGTTGGCGTTTTTTCATTTTATGAAAAAACTCTATCGCAATGGGTTTTGAACCCACATATACTGACTTCTTCAGACTTATTATTTATTCAAAATATTTTAAAATGCATTATTATATTATTATTCTTTGAAATTTTTTAGACTAATGAAATAAATTCTTAGACTAAAAAAAAAAATAGTTTATATTATAGACGATGCTTTTAAAAAGAAAATTAGGAATTCAATCTAGTAATTTAAATAAAGTAATATATTAAATTATCATTGCGTTCAGTAGCTGTTCTCAGTATGTCCATACAGAATAAGTTGCTCCACATTCGATTCCTTCTAATAAATGTATTTTTTGTTTTTACCTATAAAGATGAATTGAATACTTTTATATTATTTATATTGCAGCGTTAATAAACCTTCTCGGTTAATCGATTTCAAATTGTTCAAATTGAAAAGAAAAATGGAATTATCTTTATCACCCGCTCTATCTAAAGAAGTTGACAATATGTGTCGAACATGTGCCAGAACGAAAGCCAACCGCTATTCCTTATATCAATCTATACCTTTGGATACAGGTCCATCAAAAACGTATGGAGAACTTTTAAGTAATTTATTAAAAATTAATGTATGTTTTCATCTCATTAATTATATAAATCATTAATTTTCCTTTTTAAATTCTCCCCTTAGCCTATTACAGAAACAGAACATTTGATCCCTCAACGGTTGTGTTCGAAGTGCGCAAAATTGTTAAAAAATATTTATATTTTTATTTTAAATGCGCAAAAATTACATGAAAAATATTTAAGTCAAGGACGGTATTTAGAAAATGTCGTGAAAAATCCGGATTGTTTAGAAGAAACACCAATCGATTTACCAAATGGAGCAAAAATAATTCTAGACATCAAGACAGAAACGCAACCTGCTCTTTTAACTCATCTAAATTCCGAATATCTAACAACAGAAATAAAAGTTGAACAATTAAATAAAGATATCGTAGGAGAAGAGAATATTAAAAAAACGGATGAAAATTCACTAAACGATTTAATTTTAAAATTTGAACATAATGAGGAAACGAAAAGGTAATGATCGAAAAATTGTTTAAAAAAAAATCTAATTTTATAGAGGTGCATTTATCGGTTGACAGCTGTATAGTCTTAGCTGAAAATATCAAACAAAATGTTGGGGATAATTTTAAGCAAAATGACGATAATCAAGAAGGATGTGCAGCACCACCTATGGATGAAGAAGATAATAATGAATTTAATGATAACAAGGAATCGTTACAACGGCACTTAGCTGTACGTTGCGATTTGTGTGATAAAATCTATATAAATTCTAAGGCATTAGCTACCCATAAGCATTATGCGCATATGACTGATGAGAAAAAGTTGCGTTGCGCTGTATGTGGTTTTAAAACAAGTCGAATATCTTCTTTAAAAGTGCACCTAACCACTATACATGGACCTGAATGCGTAGAAAAGTATATTAAGCCAAAAAACGATCGTATAAGAAATTTTGGTTGCGATTTATGTTCACGAAAATATTGTCGCAAAGATGATCTACAAAAACATGTAAAAAAGAAACATATAAACGGTTCGAGATTAGAAAAACCAAAACCACAAACAAAAGCTAAAAAACGAAAAGATTTTCATTTATGTAATTTTTGTGGTCAATCATTTACAACGTATAGCAGTTTACAGATACATTCTAGGAAACATACCGGTGAACGACCATTTAAATGTGATTTATGCGAGAAGGCATTTATGAGGCAACAAGATATGAAATTACATCGTGTCATACACAGCGATGAAAAGCCTCATCAGTGTTTTGAATGTGGCAAATCGTTTAAAAGATCCGATAAACTTCGCGATCATATGCGAGTACATTCGGAACTTCGTCCACATAAATGTACAGAGTGTCAGAAAACTTTTAAATATGCATCTGTACTCAGAACTCATATGCATATACATACCGGTCAAAGACCATTTTCATGTAAGACGTGTGGGGAAAGATTCTCGTTGAGAACTTCTCTTTATGCACATTGTTTCAAAAATAGTCATATAAAATAAAATTTTATTGAAATATAAACGCTTCTGTGTGTCATATAACGTGATTTAGAAACATACATTCCATGTCTCTTCTTAGGCCGTTTTACTTCCCTTAGATGTTCATCTAATTTCTCTAAACTGATATAAAAAAAAAAAATTTACAATATTTATTAGCTCGAAACTGAACGTATAAAAAAAATTGTGTCAAACTTTTTAAAAACGACGAACGGAGCACACTGTGAGAACATTCTTTTTTTAAATACGTTCTTTATGATAACTCTCTACAGGCTACTATTTTGAACTCTGAGCAGCAAACTAAACGATTTCTGAAAAATTGAAATAAAAACCTTATCGATTTTAAAAATACATAAAATTAATCTTAACAAAAATTTGTGCATTTCAATTTTCTCCCGCGTATAGTTTGACGTGTGCCGCACCTTTTCTGTTTGACTAATTCTAGTTTTGATATTTCACCTGATGATTACTTCTTGCACATTTGTCATTCTCTTAAATTTAAGTGCAGTCACGCCTAATTGCTAACTATTAATTTCTAAATTTAGAAGTTAGAATTGCAAGCGAAGATAAAATTTTTTTTTTGCATTATGTTGTATTTCATTTTCACTTTCCTGTTCTATGTATTCTGCTGCTTATATTTGTTTATTCTATTATGTTGTTCCATCTTAAGTATTTCCATTGTTTGGACCAATCTACCCTACGAAACTTGAGGAACTAGCATGTAGTACTGTGATTTTTCCTCTCCAGCTTTACATAAAGCTTATGATCATGCCTTTGTTGCTTTCCCATTTAATTTACCACCACCGAGGAACACTGTGTACTTCTTCTCTCCTAATCTTTCAATAGCATCGCATTCTTAATTAATTCCCGCCTAGTAGTCATTCTTCTAATGCTAAAAAAACAGATAGAATCAGTGAGCGGAATAGTCATTCTTGCGTCATCTATTTTGATTTGATAAGAATGTTTTCTCCCGTTCGTCAGGATTAGCCTAATAAGAAAAATTAAAAAATCAGTCTTCCCCCATTTGTCTTTTTCCGCAACGAAGAGGTGACAATTCAAAACTCCTCATTACTAATTCTTGTTACACGACAATTAATGTAATTTTGACGTCTGCACCCACCCTTGGAAGAGCATCAAGGCTCCACATATCTCATAAGACAATATGGAAAGATTTTCCGTGAAAAGCTTTGTCTGGTAACATAAACTGCATTCAGCATTTTCGAAACATTAATATCTCAACCTAGAAGTAATATCATCCTTTAAAATTTTAATTTCTATTGAAAATATTGAAACTGTCTTAAATATATCATTGTAACCACAAGGATCTTTAACAAAGAAAGTCATTCCTAGTGATAATAATTCTATAGCTATCTCGCTATAAAAAAACCTGAGTTCTCCCTCGGTCCATTTTGACCATTTGATCATTTACCACAATGTTATGGGCCTCAACTCTAAAATTCAATTTATTTATTTCAATTCAGTAGGCATAGAATATTCGTGCTTAACTTTTGCGGAATCCTCGCTAAAACTTCATTTTCATTCGTCCGAACTTTTCTCTACAAGCTTCCCCATTTTCAGGAAAGATCGATTACTTAGAACTTGAAATAATGTTTCAATTGCCGTTGGTTTCTTGTCCTTTTTATAATTGAACTTTGAACTCTTCCTGATTTTAAATTTCTCTTCACTTCAGTCAAATTTGTTAATAAAGGTTTATTTTTAACTAGTTCCTATATTCCTCCAAAACAAGGATGTTTCTATCTATATGAAACATTGTGAACTTATTTCAACTTACCGCACGTCACTTGATGTCTCGGTAATAATAATTCAGGCGGTATGCTTTTTATCACGACATTTGCTGGAGTTAATTTTTTTACCAATGTAAAATCGTGCTAGTAATCATATTCCTAATGACAGGCGCTTAGATCTCATCTTTGCCAATTTCCCTGAAATAGTTGTGAGTCTCTGTACCGCGTTTACATTAGCAAACGTATCATTCAGTACTTTGCTTATTTTAAAGTGTTAAATTTTACTACTGCAAATCTAACTTTAACAGAACCAATATTTATTTTACTTCCCCAATCTCGGTTATCAAACATTAAACTCGATTTTTCTGTTGGGAATACAGAAATTTCCATTGATATTAAAATTGTCACTAAAAAAATTTAATAAAAAATATTTAAAAAATGTATTAATTAAGAGAGTTTAATAAGAAATCAATCAAAAGTAAGTTAGTCTAACGAATCTCTCTTGTTTTTATGCATAATAAAATTTATTTTTCGTTGCGAGAATTTGAGTAATTATTCGTCGTTGCACCAATTTGTTTAATTGTTCCTCGTTGTTTAAACCATCTACTAGATGAATGTTAGGAAAAATGAGCAGAAATGTCCATTGAAATGTATTTTGTTACCTCAAGAGAAATATTCCATTTCAACAAAACAATTTATTAATTTCATCAAGTAAATAAAAAATTTAAAAAAAAGAGCAAGATCGTCTAATAAATTGGACATTATTTTTGAAAAGTATTAAACAATGGCAATACCTACACCATTCTAACGCGGACTGTTTAACTTAAATCGCTGCCCGCCAAGCAGTTTAACTAGTCCAAATATATAAGTTGATTGCTAGATAAATAGATTTTAAAGACTAATTTTGCCAATTTTGAATTGTACTGTTTGCGTTAAAAGGTAAACACCATTAAGAAAACAATTTTCAATATTTGCTAAAACAATTTTTTTTAATATAAAAAGTTTATTTATTAAACAAAAGAAACATATCGTTCGTTTACCTCGTTTTAAGCTTTACTCTTAAAATCTTTGTAGTTACATTTATTATATTTCTATTTTGTAAATATATATAAAAATATGACTTAAAAACGCAATATATTTATATAAGAGATTTTTATACAAATTAAAAAATTTACAAGTCAAATTTTCAATGAGAATCATTATTCGCCTTTTACAAAAACATTGAAAATAACACTCGTTTTTTTCATTTTATGATCTCACAAAAGTTTTTTATAATTTTCTTTTTATTTAATTTTGCTTGGTTGTTGTTGTTTATATAATGTAGGGTGTTTATTTCTATAAACACCAAGAACGTTAGTTTGGCTCTTATTTCTGGCTTTATTAATGTAAAATAAATGATAACAGCCAGCGATAATTAAGGCGAGGGTCATACTTCATGCTTATAACTTCGATTAGAAAGTTTCGTGATACACCACGGTGAGGATTTATCAAAACACATGTAATCACGTACCTACCTAGTAATTGCATTTCAGGTCTTTCGTCCTTTTTTCTTCATAGGTTTTCTTTGTCTATAAATTTTCTGTTATTTTGGTGAGATTGGGTTGAAAAATAATTAGTATAGAAATGCTCTGCCTTTTAGTATAGAAATGCTCTGCCTTTTCCCTCAAATTACACATTAAATAATAAAAACACACAGATACAGTGGAACTTTATTATTCTATTAGCCTTCCTGACAACTATTCCAAAAAATTGTGAAAAATAACGATATTGCCTGTTCATGGATAATTAATGAAGAAATAAGAAGTTTAAAAATGATAAGCAGACTTGAAAATTAAGCAGATTAACAAAAATCAAGTGTGTATCGAAACGAAAATTTCTGTCTTGTTCAATTAATTATATTCAGGCAATGGTTTTGAGTAAGAGTTTTAAAGTAATAAACGCATGCGATGTGGATAGTTTTAGACAAGTAATAGTCTAAAAGGATTATATGCGATAAGTCAACTCAATTAAGTTGAAGAAAAAGTTCTCAAAATATACATTTAATTTCAATTTCATCAAAAGTATATAAATATAAACAAAAAGCACTTTTATTGAATATGGCAATTTTTGTTTTTAACAAACCCTGACGTATTCCTTGTTATCATATCATTAAATTAGCACAAAAAAAAGGAACAAGAAAAAGAAGAAGATTTATTTACTATATCATTAAAATAGAAGATATTAAGCACTTTTAAATCATATAAAAAATTAAAAACAATCGAAAGTGCAAAACAATGGATGTGGCGTCTGATACCTCCTGTTCTGCAAAAGTAAAGAACACACGATGTAGAACATGTATAAAAAGTGCGTCAAATTATCAATCCTTAGCACAAGTGATTCATAACGATACAGATACTCAATCAAAAACTTACGGTGAATTGTTAAAAGATTTATTGCAAGTGGATGTAAGTCATAAGTTCGAATAAATATTTGCTGCATAATCTCTATAATTAATATTGTTTATAATTATTTAGCCTTATTCAGCCTTAGAAGATCAACTGCCCCAGAAAATTTGCAAAAAATGTGCTAACTTACTAAGAAACGTCTACTTATTCATAGTAGAAGCACGAAAACGGCATGACGAGCTTTTACAATACCTTTGTGGTATTAAATCCGAGGATTGCTTACAAGAGGTATCTATTGATTTGCCTCATCTAATAGAAATGCAGATAAAATCAGAACCTGAAGTAATTGAACCACCGGGATCTTCTTTAGAAGATAAAAACGACCAAAATTGCACTTCAATGAAACCCGAGCTAATGCTTGACAATGTTAATGAAACAAAGGAGCATATCTTAACGTATTAAATTTTAAAGAAACAATTTAAATCATGTATATTATTATTATTAATAAAGTTATTTTACAGTGATTGCGGTCCGGACAATTTGCACAGTGGTGATGTCAGTGATCTCTCGTCAGCCGCTGAAGATGATTTAATGGATTTTAATTTATCTCCAAAATCTTTGGCGGTACGCTGTGATATCTGTGATAAAGTGTATAAAAATGCTATAGCTTTGACGGCTCATAAAACCTTTAGTCATATGCCTGAAGAAAAGAAAATTCCTTGTGCTTTGTGCAATTTTAAAACTAGTCGTACATCAGCTTTTAAAGTCCATTTAAGAACTATACACGGACCAGAAACAGTCGATAAATACTTCAAGCCACGTAGAGTCTGTAAGGGCAGTTTTTGTTGTACCACGTGTCCCAAACGCTATAGTCGTAAAAATGACTTGCAGAGACATATTAAAAAAACGCACATTAATGGTGAGAATTTAGTAAGGAAATCGGTTAAATCTGGTCAAAAATCGAAGCAGAAGTATCGTCAATCCTATCTGTGCACCTTTTGTGGTCAATCGTTTGCTGAAAAATATTACTTAAGTATCCATGCACGCACTCATACTGGCGATAGCCCATTTAAATGTGAATTTTGTGAAAAGTCATTTAAACGTTCGGATAGCTTGAGATATCATATGGTTACACATAGCGATGAAAAGCCACACACTTGTTCAGAATGTGGGAAATCATTCAAACGAAAAGATAAATTGCGCACACATATGCGCGTTCATTCCGAGTTACGCCCTTACAAGTGTAGCGAATGCGAGAAAACTTTCAAATATTCATCCGTATTAAAAACTCATATGCATATTCATACCGGTCAGACACCATTCTCATGTAAAGTTTGTGGCGAAAATTTTTCATTAAGAACTTCCTTAAACATACATTGTGCGAAGAATGGGCATTTTGAAATTTAAAAATTAAAAATATGGAGTTTTAATTGTTTGCCAATATAGATTTACATTTTTTATAATTCAAGCAAATATCAAAAATAAAGTTAGTTATTAATAATTAAATGAGAAAGTCGATAAGCACCTAAGTAATGATACATATAATTTTTTTAAAAACCCTTTCAGGAGGAGGGTTTTATGAAAACAATGTTCACACAACGGTACCAGAAAATTAGCGCTAGACTTATGAGTAAATTTAATGTTACTCTTGAAGGACATACGATGAAGTGACATACTCAAGTACTTTTGAGTTTTGTTTGTTTTTTCAAATAAATCAAAAAATATCTGTATGTATGAATTAATTAAATACTTTTTCATTTTGTTTTTCAAATTAATTCGGGATTATTTAATTTTATATTTTGAACAGGGTCTTGCCGAATTTCTTAATAAAAATTTGTTCCATTCCAAGGTGTATCATTAAAGTAGCATCGTGTGATTAAAAAAACATTGAAAGAATGTTTACTTTCCTGGGTCAACTCTATTTTATAATGAGGTTAATGTCATTTTTCTCGATTGAATGAACGAAAAGAAGAAGAATGATTTTTTTATAAATTGTATTTAGTCATTTCTTTCTCTTTTTCAATGATTATATTATATCAAATGCAATAGGTTTTCTAAAGCAATGACTTGCATCACTTTATAAAGGGCAACTGCTTTTGATCGAGACCAGTGAAGAGTTTTTATTGAGCACTTGAAAAAATATGGATCCCATTTACTTTCGGAATTCGGAATTGGACAATGTATGTGATCTAAAAACAAAAAATTCCGTTTATATTACAACACAAACTTTGGCTTATGGCGACATGATTGATGTTAAACTTGTACGTAATGAAGATTGCAAAAATATTGAAGCCGTTGAAGCAAACAACGGGATGAGTAGTTTGGATACAAACGAAAATGTTCTTTTAAGTAATAGTAATAATGAATTAGTTAATAATTCCATTCATGACAGTGATAATCGTGAGGATGCATTTATTATCCATTCAAGTAATTTGAACTAAATCATTTGCAAAGGCAAGTGGCAGATGTGCTGTATATTATACAAGCTGATCAAAAATATTACAAAGCTATGGCTGAGATAGTAAGACAGAATTGACGATAGGATTGAAAATCGAACCAATAGAATCATCGTGCAGAAATCATAAAACATCAGATATAGCTGTATCGACTATAACAAATGTCTACATTTTCGATATCATTAATTTGGTTAAGGTGTTCTGCGAGTTCGATTGCATCTTTGAATCAAAATATCCGTGAAAACTTGTACATAACAGTTGCAAAATTGTGGATCATTTACAACATCGTCAAAATGTGAACTTGTCCAGGATATTCGATACATTTGTGGCTTATTGTTTAGTAAGCGACGACAAGACATATCGGCAGTCTTGAAGAAACTATACAGGAGACATTACATATGCCGCTCACATATTTAAACACTGAAGAAACGGAAAGAAACACGTTAAGATCCTATAAACGTCCTTTAACCAAATCGTGGCTCTCGTTAATTGTGCCAAGGAAGCTGTATTGCAATTAAAACTTGCATAAGCGGATGCTAAAAAATTTTTATTTTAAATATGAACAATTTCTTTGTGCGTAAATTTGTATAAATCAAAATATTAAAGAACATTAATATAAATCTAAGAAAATCTAAAGAACGCCTATTGGAATTTTCTTACTTAAGGAATTTTCTTTTTTTTCTTCCTTTTTATAAAAGCTACATTAAACAATAACGTATTTTCCCCCACTAGGGTCTTTTATCTATACGCCAATGGCCCTCAAAAATTCCTGCAACAGACAGCATTTGCGGCAACGCTGATTTTCATCAATCTCTTCTGCCTCAGCTTTTCGCTATATAGAATAGATATTTTTGATTCCACTAATCAATTATACCTAAACAACTCATCCCACAGTGCCGTCCACAGTAAGCCAATTAAGTAATTTCGTAAATATAAATTACTGTTTTCGCCCCTTTATATTGTTTCCAAAGTTTCTAAGATTTTATCATATTTTTGGCTCGCATTAAAGGTCATACATCAAGATATGCCAATCGGTGGTTCAATTAAATATTCATATTATATTACATATCAGGAGGACAGATTGCTATCAAAGGTTTAATGTGTGGGTACCTGCATTATAAGCTCAATCCCACGGTGCACCTAAGCACAAAACGATTTTCAATGAATGATGAGTCGACGTAGCACCCAAAGTAATGGAACAATCCCTGCAAGGGTGGAGCTTCACAATTCTCGACACACCAGAATAAACATTCAATGGGTATAGTCCAGAATCTCCCTCTGGTGAGAGGTTGACCATTCAGCTACTTCTACAACCAAGAGGCGATATCCACGATCAGGCAAAAAGAGCATTCCCCAAGCAGTGTAACGGGCAAGCAGGTAGTAGTTAACCTTAAAATTTGTTAGTCGATAACTGTTTCGGACAATCCAGAGACTAACCACAGGCACGTTGCCCAGTAATTAAGCCGGAAACTTAATTTAGCCACAACATCAGAAGAATAATTAGACGGAAATATAGATATATAGAATGATACGTTGGATTGATATAAGAACATTCTCGCCTTTTTCGCCTAGTTTGTTTCAATTTATATCCTTGTAAGAACGAAAGGAATGACGACAATATTAAAAGAAAGAAGAAAGGAAGGCGGACGGAAGATCCGATGGACGAAGGAAATCTAAACCTGGCATATATTAAACTAAATATATGTATTTATATATATGCATTCGTGATTTTTGTCATAAATAAACTCGCGTATAACGTATACTAATACAATGAGAATAGTAACATAGATGAATAAAATTTGTACGAGATCTATATAAAATTATTTCTGATAAGTAATTGTAAGGAATTGGCATAGAGAAAGCCATTAAAAGAAATTGAAGTGATTTATGTTGTAAATATTACTGTGAGATCCTCGAAAAGCGAGATCGAATAAATCCCCTTGTTTTCCGCAAATACAAATTGTATGTTTGAGAGGTATAATTGGCATAAAAGTTAAGTTTCAGATTACACCCAATATGTCGATGACGATGACAAAACCAAACCACTACCAAATCAAAGCTCTTATCAAACGTCTATTGCAAGTCTTGCCGAATTTCTTTCATATGATTGAGAACAAACGATGCTCGCTTAAAGAAATATTATAAAGAATCAAAATGCATCTTTCATTTAACTTTTTATTAGAGGCTATCAATTCTACTAAAGGATTTTCTTTTGTTTTATATATTTACATTTACAACGTTTTTCGAACTGAAGAGATTTTATTGAATTCAAATTTAGCGACGACGAGGTCGACGACGTTGAACACTCGAACGATTGGATCCTCGCCTCCCTTTGCCACGGGCAACACGACGATTAAGATTAGTTTGCACTGAAGTTTTTTTACGCCTAGTTTGCTTGCGTCTCTTGAATTCATTTCCTTGAGACGAGGATGGCAACGGTGATGATGATGGGGACGGAGATGGACTTGAAGGATTTGAATTCATTTCTTCCTTAGACTTGTTCTCTGAATTCTGAACAGTTTCGTTCGCAAGATTGCAGGCACTATCGCCGGCGTTACGATGAAAGTACAAATTTTGGTAATTTACTACCATATTATCTGCTCTATGAGAGAGTTTTGAACTGGGAGCAACGTAGTAAAGTTCATCGATTTGATTGATGTATCCATGTTTTACTCCAAAGTCTAGAGTGGCTTGAAGAGAATTTGCGAGGCCGGCTGAGACTTCTGGATGAACGTAACATAGATGCTGGAGGACTTCTTCTAGGCTAGCCGGACGGCGTTTTAAAGAGACTACATCGTCTAAAGCTTCCAAAATGTATTCATCATTAATGTGCGTCATTTTGCGAAATTGGTTTAATATATATTATGTATATATATATATATATTGTTATTTTTCACAAAAAGATTTGAAATATTTAAAAATAATTTTTAATTCTTTAGCCTTTATGCTTTCAAATCAAGAAAATAAATGATTTTGAAAAATATTTAATGACAAGAAAATAAACGATGTTATGATAAAATAATATTTAAAATTTGTTCATATAATTATGTTACTTAACACAATAGTTACGGAGTAACAATATAAATGAACTGTGACCTGTGTGTGCATGGTTCATTAATTGATCGCGCTGTCTGTTTGAAATGGCAAAAGTAAAGCTAATGCTTCCCATACTGGGAGATTTGAAAAGAAGGAGAGCAAGCAAGTGTTTGCAGTAGACAGAGGACAGACGTTTTGGTCTAAGGCTTAGACGATTCTATCGAACTAACTTTATACTTAAATGTGGTTTCGGTAGAATTACCATCAGCGAAGATGCGAAGGAGTTTTAGCGAGTACTTGCAAAGATACAAACATGATCATTATAAGCAGAATTCGGCTGATTAATGCCTAAACCGTATGCGTTGATGGTTCAAGAACGAGACCTTGCTGGCTGACATGCAGGTTAACAATAACTTTTTGTCTCAATAAAATAGGCAGAAAATGTTTCAATTGTGAAAAGAAAAGAAATTTTGCAAAGATTTTTAAAAAGATATTGGATCTCATTTCTTCTTCTCGCTTCTTACTATAACTGAATCGCAATTACCCAAACATACAAACTTGTGGATATTTATTGTGAAAAAGTTCACTTGATGAACGAAAATAAACAAATTGATTTAACTGAAGACATCTTATTGAAGCGCACAGTAAAGGAGGTTAGAAATAGTTTTATCGTTAAATTTAAAAAATGAAAAAGGTATCATTTTAACAAAAATCGTTAATGTACTCTTAAGTTGCTAGGAATATCAATAATTTATTCATTCATAGCAATCGCTACGATCATCTAAATTTAATGTAGATAAGAAATCTTCTCAAGCAGTCAGCGGGTACATGGTATATCAATACTGATTTTTCGATTTTTTTGTAAAAACTTACTGAGAAAATTCACAGTCACATTTTAAAGAACTTGTTGTTGGATTGATTCATAGAGACATATGCGGTCCAATGAGTCCAACAGCGTTTACTGTATTAAAATACATGGCGATGCTTATTAGATGGTGTTTCGAGAATGGTGTTCGTATACTTTATTAAAACCGAAGACGAAACTGTTCGAGAAATTGAAGATTTAAAATTGAAATGAAGTTTAATAAAAGAATTGAGATCTTACGCTCAGCTGAAATCGAACTTTACTTGAAACCAGTATTCGAATACTGGCACCATCTGATTTGAAAGAAATTTTTTGAGCAAAAGCAGTGACAACATCGATCTGCGTTAAAAAAAACTTTATCGTACGAGTGTTTCAGCATAGCCGGATAGTGGGTAAGAATTGCCAGTACCAAGTCTGATATTGGCCGATCCAAATCTCACTGAATGCATAATCAATAAAGGTATAAGGGTTGCGATAATTTTTTCTCTATGTCTTTCTCCCCTCCTCTAGGTAATCTGGTGTATTACCAACTTGCGATAAGTGTTGTAGAGCATAATCAGATCTTTAATCTGATAGGAAAGTTTGTCTTCACTTTTAATTTGGCACAAGGAAAGGACTGAAAGCTTTTAAAGTGTTTTTTTTAAGTTTAGGCCGAATTGTACGAGTGATTCCGCATAGCTGCGTAGTAGATAAGAATCGCCAGTATCAAGTTTGATATTTGCCGGTCCAAATCTCACTGAGTGCATAATTAATAAAGACATCATACTTACCGGTAGGATACGCAAGGACTAGGTTGCGGTCTTTCTCAATGTTTTTTTCCCTTCTTCTAGATAATCTAGTGTATTACCAACTTACGATAGGTGTTGTTAAGTATAATCAGATCTTTCTTTCTCTACATCTTTTTCCCCTCTTCTAGATAATCTATTGTATTACCAACTTACGATAAGTGTTGTAGAGCATAATCACATCTTTAATCTGATAGGAAAGTTTGTCTTCACTTTTAATTTGGCACAAGGAAAGGACTGAAAGCTTTTAAAGTGGACTTTTCCTTTAGGACGAATCGCTTGTTTTTTACACACACCGGACTTTTGTTTATTTAGTTGTTCCCTTTCTAACAAACAGTAATAGAAACAGCTGACTCAAGAATTGAAATTTTACACAGCTGAAACCGAACTTTACTTGAAACGAGTTTTCGAATGCTGGCACCATCTGATTTGAAAAAAATTTTTTGAGCGGTAGCAGCGACAACTTCGATCCGCAATAAAAAAAACTTCATCGCCACGAGTGATTCCGCATAGCCGAGTGGGTAAAAATCACCAGTACTAAGTTTGATATGCGTCGATCGAAATCTCATTGAATACATAATGAATAAAGACATAACACTTATCGGTCGGATATGCAACCACTAAGTTGCGGTCATTCTTTCTCTACGTCTTTCTCCCCTCTTCTAGATAATCTAGTGTATTACCAATTTACGATAACTGTTGTAAAGTATAATCAGATCTTTCATCTGAAAATAAAGTTTGTATTTAGTCTTTATTTAGCACAAGGAGAGGACTGAAAGCTTTTAAAGTGTATTTTTGATTTAGGCGAATTGTACAAGTGATTCCGCATAGCTGCGTAGTAAGTAAGAATCGCCAGTACCAAGTTTGATATTCGCCGGTCCAAATCTCACTGAGTGCATAATTAAAAAAAGGCATAATGTTTACCGGTAGGATACGCAAGCACTAGGTTGCGGTCTTTCTCTATGTCTTTCTCCCCTCTTCTAGGTAATCTAATGTATTACCAACTTACGATAACTGTTGTAAAGCATAATCAGATCTTTAATTTGAAAGGAAAGTTTATCTTCAGTTTTAATTTGGAGAGGACCGAAAGCTTTTATTTTTTTTTGGTTTGTTAGAAATTTTGGATGGAGTAAGCCTTTTGATGTAGGCTTATATCTCCAGTAATTTCATGTAGATAACGTAGATTTGATGAAAAGTTCTGGATATATGCAGCTCTATAGCAGGTGATAATCCGAACAGCTGTATTATGATGATGTAGTATGCGTAAAAAACAAACAGTAATAGAAACAGCTGACTCAATTTAATCGTAGCCTCTCTATCTATCTATTTATCTATATATAGCTGTCTCTCTTTCCGCTCCTCGCTGGAATAAATATGTTTGCCGACATCAAAGTAAAAACTCTAGAAGTTTCTGAACTTTGTAATTTGTGGCAGATAACTGACGACATAAGTCTATATTGTATAAAATGTGGACGGAATACTAAATACAACTAAATACATTTTCTGACCTTAGTAGAAAATTCAACAGAATTATGATTCAAATTCACATAAATAAATTTAAATTATTTTGTTTTCACTTTAATGTAAGTTAATTTAAAAAAAAATTCCTACAATTACACTATTTTCATTTAATGTTATAAAGTGCTTTACGAATTTTATGAATACTTTTCGAAATCTATCTAAGTTTATTTAAAATTCAATAAAACAAAATTGAGCTTTTTTTTATTAATTCTTTATTTTTTCAATTCGTTTTTGGATTTAAGTGCCAAAGTGCTTTAGGGACTTCTTTTTGGATTCAATTTTATATTAAATATTTATATTTATTACCACAGCATGTGGGTATATTAAGTTTGTGTTTTCTCTTGTAGCATTCAAAGCGAAAATAGTCATTAGAAATTTTAAAAATTATATTTGATCACAGTGGGAAGATTCCTTTCATATAATTAGCCGTTCAACCATTTATAGTTGGCTCAGTTATAAAGGATGAAAATTGCTCAAGCGAAGTTCGAGTTTCGTATATAAAAGGTAGGCTGAAAAGTTCGTAGGCAGACACATAGATGACGCTACTAGCATTAAATCCATATGATTTTTAGTTAGCCCTAACTTGCAAAAGACACGTGTATAAATTTCACAGCTTTGTTTCAATATTAGTATATGAGTTATAGCATTTTTAGTGAAGTAACTTTTGTTTGAAAAAATGGATAAAAAGTAATTTCGTGTGTTAATAAAAAAATACGAAAAATATGAAAAAAAAAAATACTATTCAAGCCAAGGCTTCACTTGATAAACATTATTCGGACTTTGCACCAGGAAAATCAACCGCAGAGAAGTGGTTTGCTACATCTAAACGAGGCGATATGAGCACCGAGGACGATGCACGCAGTGGATGCCCCAAAGAGGCGTCCAATGACGAAAACATCAAAAAAGTCCACAAAATAATTTCGGATAACCATAAAGTGAAGTGGATTGAGATAGCTGAGATCCTAAAGATATCAAAGGAACGTGTTAGACATATCGTGAATGAATATTTGGATATGCGAAAGTTCTGTTCAAAGTGGGTGCCGCAGCGGGCTCACAATCGATTAAAAACAACAACGAAAAAATTGTATGAATTGGGCTTCGAATTGCTTCCGCATCCACCGTATTCTCCAGATATGGTCCCATGTTCTCAGAACTCAAGAGAATGCTCGCTGGACAGAAATTTCGCGCCGAGGAAGTGACAATCGCCGAAACTGAAGCCTATTTTGCGGCTAAAGACAAATCGTACTAAAAAAATGGTATCGAAAAATTATGACCGTTATAATCGTTGTATCGCCCTCAAAGGCGACTATATTGAACAATAAAATCAAATTCTATTAAGAAAAGGAGTTTTTCCATGTTAGCCTACGAACTTTTCAGCCCACCGATATACTCTTAGTTGAGTTGAGCTTAAAAATGTATATAATTCGTCTGTCACTACGCCCAGCATAGGCAATTCAATGTAAATCACAACCATTGTAAACTTTGATCTAAAACATGGTACAAATATTTTTTTAAGTTTAATATGGAAACGGTTCTGATTCGTCAGAGCTGATACGTGCACATTCTTTTACACGCAACAAGAAAATGGTTTTGTCTACTCTTTGTAATGCCGGTGTTTAAGTGATGTGGAAGTCGGCAAAGATTTTACGTAAGAATCGGACATGACTCTCTTATTTGCTCTGTTTTAGAAATGTTGATATATCTTATGAAAGATATTTATTGACTATACCACTAACTATACACGGATATGAAGTTTTTTGTGGATGGACCAAAATAAATCCACTTTTTTTTATGTCGATCGTAATTTTTGAGATATTTTTTTGGTGAAATGTTATGAATTGACGTACTTTGGTTCAAAGATAAAAAATCGATAGCAACTAATATTTTAGCATATTACAAAAATGCTAAAAATTTGAATGGAATTAGACCATTTATTGAACTACTTTCCATATAAAACTTTCTTTGAAAAGTAAGCCTTTATATGATAAAAACTTTTAAAAATATAAAACTTTGTAATGCAAATGAATTCCCAGCAATAATTTAACATGAAAATTAATTGCTCTAGATTTGGATTATGTTGGCCTATTTTTGCACCCCGCCCACGCTAGGAGTTATCTTTAATAGGGGGAGTTTATATAATAAAAAGGTTTAATATTTCATAGTAAATGTTAGCCCATAACAATAACTTGATCTGAAAATGTACTTTCCCATATTTGGACTACGTTCGTCTATATTTTTAACCTGACCACGTATAAAGCTACCTATAAAAAGTAAGCTTTTATATTGCAGCAAACGCTAATAGTTAATGAGTGTAAGAAGAGATCTTTGACAGAAAATTTAAATCAGCTAAGCTTGCTCTACGTCGCTTAGTTCCCTGACCTTACGCTATAAAGACTCGCATTAAAAGCACCACCTTTACCTGGAAATAAGATATAATGTGTAGTCTTTGTTTTTAAGAAAGCAAACAACAAATTGCAAGCCCTAAGTGACCTAAAGTATTTTATGGTCGTCTTTGCTCAACTATAACGTTTTCATTTTTTTTTTTCACTTGAACTAACTTAATAGAAAATTAAATGTAAGAAGAACTCTCTGGATTTTTCAAAAATATTCAATTAATTTAGTATCTATTATTTTATATTTGTATTGTAAAAAAAAAAAGAAAGAAAGTTTTCTACTTTCAACAACAAACAGAAGTTCTGCTCTTTTATCTTTACGCACTTATGTGGAAATAAGAGATTTTTTGACTTTTCTATGGAAATTTATTTCAAGAATTGTTTACAATTTTGTCAATTTTAGAGATCAACTTTTGTTGTTTGAACAATTGTTCAAATAAATTTAAATCGAAACGAAATGTGATTTTTTTTTTCTTTAAAAGAAATAAAATATTTACGAGGGGCCTTATATAGGAGGATATCCAAAAAATATTCCAATATCTCTTCCAAATCTAATTAAAAAAATTTTTTTTTTTTATCAAATTAGTAGATTAAATCAGTTTTCCACAAATTCGGAAGACTCATATTCGGAGCACCCAACTCTGGGGACATCTTGAAAATACCTGAAGAACATAATAAAAATAAAATATTTAAGTTTTTCTTTAAATGATTAGATGGACTGGTTAATCCATCCTTTTAAAAGAATATAGAACCATTGGCTTTAGTTCCTAGTGCTTATCCCTTTTTTCAGTTCAAGAATTTATTTCAAGAGCCTAAATATTATAAATTATAATAAATTAGTTTTCATTACAAAATATTAAAAATTAGTTCACTTTGTGGTTATACCGATTCATTATATTTGTAAGAATCTATATATATATATATATATATATATATTCCCTGCAAGTTTTTCATTTATTATTATTTAAATTGGAATAGAATTTTTTTTCTCTTCTTTTTATTGGGAAATATTAAAAATCGAATACTTTTTCATATAACAAATTTGTCGAAGTGAGTCATTCCATGTGAAGTGATCGTAAACATAATTCGATCTAATCCAATGGGGTTCGTTAGGGTTCATCCCTGAGACAAAGCATGCCAGTGCAGGAGTTTTGATCGAAATAATTTAAAAATTTATCCCTGTAGGTTAGAGAAGAGAATATATGGATAGACAGTAAGCAGATAGATGAGGTCAAATTGATTCAGAAAACAGTTCTGAAAATACAGAAAACAATTCTGAATCGATCGGTATAACAAAAGGCGAGCTTCTCTAGGCATTAATCCAATCCAATGGGATTCGCGAATTTAAAAGTTTATTCGTATAGGTTAGAGAAAAGAATATATAGATAGATTATAAGCGGATAGATGAAGTCAAATCGATTTAGAAAAAATTCTGAAAATTCAGAAAACTTAGAAGAATAAATTAAAAAAAATTTAGAAGAATAAATACGAAAAGAGAATTCAAGAAAGTTCGAAAATAAAATCTAGAGTAAAGCGACCAGAAATATGTTCCTGATAATGTAGCAATTTAGCACAACCTATAAGTGCCGAGTGAAGGAGCAACTGAGGAATGAAAAGCTCAAAAGCTTGACAAAAGGAAATCAAATTAATTATATTGCCTCACCATTGGTTTTTTGCTTTATTTTGTAGCATTTTCACATCTTCTTGATAAAAGTTGCCGAGATATATAATAGGTATTATAGCATACATTAAATTGATGTAAAAAATTTGGACCGGATATGTCAGTTTTTTAAATATCTTCTTATATGATTTATGTATAGTAAGGTTTTAATTTAAATTTTAACAAATATATGAGGAAAATTTGTTGGTAACACTTAATAAATTGACATCAAAATTATGCGGATCATATAGATCTAGTTTTTTAATCATACTCCATATAAGAGCTTGAGATATGAAAATCATGCTTTTATCGAGAAAAAACTGTACATTTTGGGGTTTTATTATGAAAACAACCGAAGAAAACAATTGAAGACGAATTGACGTAGGGTATTTAAGGGCAACTTTAGCCGACCATAACGTTTTACTACTTTTTATTATATATATAAAACGTTTAAGGTTCAGCTTATCGCTACATTTGCTCTTTAAATTTTATTTTATTTTTTTTTTTGCTTTTTATTGATATATTTTTATTGTTGAGTTGGTAAAGATAGGTGAGAAGTTGTATAATATTTTGGTCTTATCATCATTTTAATCGATTTTAAGGAATGATTGGCATCAACAAACGATTTCCAATATGTTCCGCGAGCAGGCAATGTTGCGTTCTCGTTGCGATAATATAATCCATTTGGATTGCTGATGAAAAACATAAAATTTTAATGTTTAAATTAAGAGTCCATATATATTTGAGACGTAATAATAATAGATTACCTTGTTAAGCAATTTTTATACCACCAACCGCCCCTATGATTTCTAACACATTTTCTAGTTCTATCGTTGTCCTTAGTGTGAAATTGACCATTTTCATGATAACGTAATGAATCGCCAGCATCACCTCTATACGCACCCAATTTCAATTTGTAACGTTCTGGTTCGGAGCCTACTTCGAATGCATCATAAAGTGCATACTTGGTATTGCCATGATAATCTTCTAATATAACCAATAGCTCTTGACGGCCTTGAGTGGTAGTGAGAGCATGCAATTTATCCAATCCAATCCAATATTCGCCGAGCACATTACCGAAACCAGATTTATACTCGACCCAATTGCGTTGAAATTCTATGGAACCATCTTCACGTTTTTGTATTATAGTCCAACCATTTCCATATTTATTATTGTCACATGGAACGGAAAATTCCTCAGATGAATATCGAGGAACTTTAATGCGACAACTGTCGTCGTTGCAATATTCGGGAATGTGGTCAGCGCAACTGTTTGGATAACTGTAAATTTTGTTAAGAAATAAAAAAAATTAAGATTCGAATCTGGCTCATCCATTTTCTTATTCTCATTTTTTTTTTCAAATCTTTTAATATGTTTGCACAGACCTTGAGTCGATACCTACCATTCGTCAAGAGCTTTTATTTTTTTTTTTGGGAAAAGGAGAAGAAGTCGTTTTTCTCAATGTTTGTACTGAGTTTTAAGCCAATACCTGCTATGAAGTAAAAATGATAATTTCTTGTCCATTCCAGGCGTAGTTTAGGTCGGTTCAAATATTCTATTTTCTGAACATTTAAGTCTTCTTTATGTTTGTAGTGCAGTTTTGGATCAACCCTTGCTACGAGTGAGAAATTATAATTTTGGTCTAGCGAAAATGTCTTCATAGGCGTATCATGTTTATCTGTTACCGAAGTTTTCGATAAATCTGGTAAATATTCGTTCGAGGTTTTTGCTATGGCAAATTTTCCCCAGTCAGCTAAGCATCTATCAAGTTACAGTTTATTATCTAGATATATGTCAGCATAAGCAAGCCAACGACGAATGACAGTTGGACCCCCGGACGTACATAGCTAAATCGGTTCAAAACTAAAGCATTGATTAAGAATGAGACCCATATGTAAATAAGAACAATTACTATCTCCAAGTGGGCTTTGCATCAGGACAAATTGTCCAATTATAGTTATAAAAACGGTGTTATCGAAATATTCAAAACAATTACCCGAAAGAGTGAAGATCACGACTCGTATAAGTCGGCTGACTTGACTGACTTCCGTCAGCAATTTCATTTATTCTTGAGTAGATTTCAACTAAGATGTTCCGAAGTTCTTCAATGTGATCACGAGATTGTTGATATTCACTTTGCGATTGTTGCAAACTATTTTCCCATTTGTTATATCTCTCTTTCGCATCTCGCTCCAGTTTTTGTATTATCTCCAATTGAAGTTCTACGTTCGGATGTATCGTTTCTAATTGCGACTTGATGAATTCATTGCTATGTATCAGATTATCAATTTTTTCTTCAATTCTCTTCTCCTATGAGATAAATATATATAAAATAATATTATATTTAATTGTGCCGTACAGGATTTGATGTCACCCTTTCGCCTTTTTCATCGTCAACCGCATCATGATCAGCGCCACATAAAGGTCCTACTAAAAGGACTAGAACAATGTATACCGGAAAATGCATGATTAACGCGTTAGAATTAAAGGAGACTGAAAATTGCAGAGAAATTTTTATCTATTTATACATTCGAAGTTGAGTTCATGTAAACTATTCGTAAGCCTTAATTAATAGGTAAATACTTTGACAGATGTTCTTCTTTACATTACACCTTTGGGTGTTAAATAACGATAATAATATTTTTTGAATAGAAACAAGTAACAGAAAATTAGTTATTGTTTGCAAAGATCCAATATTTTCCCTTAAACAAAAACTTCTCCTATCTTCTGCCTTTTATCTATTACGTAATAAGCTAAATAAATACTAGATGCTTTTAAGATTTCTACAAAAATTTAAAGATCAATTTGAACCATAAATTCGAGAAAAGATAAACTGAAATGTAATACATCAGTCAAAAATTCCACGAGACGAAGTAAGAACATTTTTTAGCAAAATTCAACTTTATTCATCAACATAATCCTCTTCAAGATACAACCACTCTCACGCTTCTCTAACGTCTTGTGTGTG
The DNA here is from genome assembly GCA_000671755.1 of Glossina brevipalpis. Taxonomy (NCBI): domain Eukaryota; kingdom Metazoa; phylum Arthropoda; class Insecta; order Diptera; family Glossinidae; genus Glossina; species Glossina brevipalpis. The sequence goes on from KK351213.1 coordinate 258,139, forward strand.
ATGTCTTTTTTACAAAACAATTTATAAGAACTTCGTTTCCATTCTCGTAATGGCTTCGTATTTTGAACGAACTTTCTTCCTTTTTGGGATTTGAAAACAAATAATAGTTGCTGGGGTTCAGATCTGTAGAATTTTGTGGAAAGAATTAGAAGTTCGATCATCAATTTATGCAATTTTATTGGCGATATGGATCAGCAACAAATTGACGTTTTTATTTCATTTTAAGTAATAGTCTGACCCATTCGGAATAGCCTTCTTACGTCTACATTTTCCAAATCACACTTTACAAGACAGAATTTATATTTACGAACAATTACTGTTTTCGTTTGCTATTTGTTCGGCTGTATATCTTCTCTTCTATAAAATGAGGTCTAACGTCATTAGGTTTTGATCTTTAATAATAACTGTTTAAGGGTACAAGAGCAATTGTCCTGAGATTATTCTAAAATATTACGAGAGGATCTCTTTTTCCATCCGGAGTTACTTATAACCGCTTATTCAAAATTATTTCTTAAGCTACGATTGACGGAGCCACGTTTTATATCTTGGACGTAGCGAAACGCGGGCTTCGGGTTCACTCTGCTTAGAAGACTCACTGCTTGACTAATATCTGGTCTTATGAATTACTATCTACTGTAACTATATATAGTATATTCTATAGTTATATATTATAAATTAATTAAACTGAGAAAAATAAAAACATTTCACTTCGGCAAAGCCGACATTTCAATACTTCACAGTACTTTGGCGAATGAAGTTTTTCATTTAATTTCGTGATAATATATCAAAAATTGTGTCTTGCATTCATATTTTCACGACAATCCTTTAGGAAAGGAGGAAACGTGAACCGACCTGGTCCAAATTTAGTAAATTTAATTATTCTGTCACAGATCTTATTCTTTAACTATTTCTCTTATAAAATCAAAAAAACTAGGCTATGCTATTATGCAAAGATTTATTTATATGGTGTAGTGCAACTAATTTTTACGTCAAATTGTTAGAGAGATATTAAATGAGATATTCAAAATTGGACTTTTTGGTTGTCTAAAAGCTTACTTTCGAAGCTATTTATGCGGTGGACATCGAATATTTTGTGGTCTAAATTTGACGTAGCTAAATGTGGGGCCAAACTGTTGTTACGAACTTCATGAGACAATATTAAAGATGAAACATTCTTGCCAAATACTTACATTTGTTGATAGATGGAATCCAAAAACTAGACCTAGTTAGTCTAAATCTGATAAAGTTACTTTGTGGGGATTTATTTGCATTTTAAAATATTAAAAGTAACACCATTTTATCATATAACGGCTTCATTTACATAGAAATGGTTAGATAAGAGGTGTTTCAAAAAATGGTCCATCATCCGGTCCAAATTTTACATATTTATTTTACATGCTAAAATAATGGCTTGAATGGAATTTTATCGCCCAATATTAGAAATTTGTAATTTTTTTATATAAAGACTCTTATCGAATGGGTCTATATGGGTATAGTTTTCGCCCTTGGACCAAAACGTGTTAGTACAATAGTTTTCGTTAAAATATTTCAAAAATTCAATTGAAGAAAAAAATATAGAGATAGACCATAAGCAGATAAACGAGATCAAATCGATTCTGACAAAAATTCTGAAAATTCAGCAAACAATTTTGAATCGATCGGTATAATAAAAGGTGGAGCTTATCTAGGCATTAATTAGAAGAATAAATATAAAAAAAGAACCCAAAGAAATGTGAAAATAAAATCTAAAGCGAAGTGACTAGAGACATGTCCCTGATAATCTGGCAATCGAACACAACTTGCAAATGGCGAGTGAAGTAGCAATTGACGAATAAAAAGCTCAGAATTATTCAACGTAAGTTATTGTAAATGATAATTAGAAACCAAATTGGTTTTGATGCGTCAGCTTTGGTTGTATTAGACGAGATAATGTAGGGTATCTTGATCACGACTATAGTGCCTGTAGTTGTTTTTATTTTAAAATGTTCCTTTTAAGTGACCTAAAGCAAGCAATGACTGATCGTTAAATTTGCTTTAAATTAAATTTTTTTTTTTTTGCTTTATTGAAGTTTATTATTAAGCTGGTTGTTGTAAAGGAGTTACATAACTTTTCGGTCTTATCATCATTTTAATCGATTTTAAGGAGTGTTCGGCATCGATAAATGATTTCCAATATATTCCGCTAGCAGGAAGTGTTGCGTTTTCGCTGCGATAATATAAACCATTTGGATTGCTGATGGAAGACATAAAATTTTAATATATGGGTTAAGCGCATCCATATTTAATAGAATAGAATAGAAAGTATAAATGGCTTACGTTCTTAAACAATTTTTATACCACCAGCCGCCCTTGTAATCTCGTACACAATTTCTGGTTCTATCATTGTCCTTGGTATGGAAGTAACCATTTTCATGATAACGCAATGAATCGCCAACATCGCCACTGTACGCACCCAATTTCAATTTGTAACGTTCCGATTCGGAGCCCACTTCGAATGCATCATAAAGTGCATACTTGGTATTGCCACGATAATCTTCTAAAATAATCAATAGCTCTTGACGGCCTTGAGTGGTAGTGAGAGCATGTAATTTATCCAAACCAATCCAAAATTCGCCGAGCACATTACCGAAACCAGATTTATAGTCGACCCAATTACGTTGAAAATCTTCGGAACCATCTTCACGTTTCTGTATTACAGTCCAACCACCCCCATGTATATCGTCACATGGAACAGAAAATTTCTCACACGAATATTGAGGAACCTTTATGTCGCACCTAATACCGTTGCAATTATCAGCACAACTGTTTGGATAACTGTAAATTATGTTAAGGAATAAAAAAATCGGAGTCAAATCTTAGACATCTTCTATATCATCAGAGACCATCATTTTTATATTAATTTTTTATTAGGTCTTATAATATTTGTGTAGCAGAGTTTATATTAATATCTTTTGTTTTCTTTCGTTTTGGCCGGACCGTGATTTTTCTTTTGTCAAGGTTTAAGTAACCTTTGTATGGAGTTTTAGATCAATAGTTTGCATGAATTCGAAATTATGGTTTCCGTTTTAGTGAAGACGTCTTTATAGGCGACACATCTTTTGCAGAAGTTTTAGGTAAATCTCATGAATCCTTTTTCTATTTTTGGTCTGTTACGGTTTTTTATAATTTTTTCCCATAATATGTATCCATTAGCCAAGCCTTTATCACTTTATATATCTATAAGGATAAGCAAGCCAAGCGCAAATGATAGTCGTACCGCCGGACGCACAAAGTTATATCGATTTACTCTACTGTCTCATCGATCAAGAAATTATATATTTTATGAAGCCCCTATGCGTATACTTAGGTCCAATCTTTGAAAGTGGGCTTTGCATTAGGACAAATTCTCCGATTGTGGATATAAAAAAGATTTATCGAAACATTTAAAATAATTACCTGGAATTGTCACTACCATGTCTATCCTCCGTCGCAATTAGCGGACCTTTACAAGAATTTTCATTATTTTTTGCATTTTCGTCTGATTTATACAAAAGTCCATGAAGGATATCGAGAGATTCTTGAATTCCGTCTTGCGATTCTTGCGACTTACTTTCTAGATTGTTTAATCTTGATTCAATGGATTGAATGCTATTATATATCAATGAACCAATTTCCTACATGATAAAGGAATAAAATAATATTTTATTGCTGTACAGGATTTCTTGGATTCGGTGTTACCCCTTCAAATTCGTGTGCACCACATAAATGTCCCACCAACAGGACTAGAACGATGTATACCGGAAAATACATAATCAACACGTTACGATTCAAGGAGACTGAAAATTTAAAAGAAATTTTCATCTATTTATACATTCGAAGTTGAGTTCATTTTTATTAATCGGGTTGCAAACTATTCAGAAGTTTCAATTAATTGGTAAATAGTTTAACAGATGTTCCTCTTTATACATTACACTTTAGATATTAAATAACTATAATAATATTTTGAATAGAAATAAGTAACAGAGAAAATTAGTTATTGTTTACAAAGATCCAATATTTTCCCTTAAACAAGAGCTTTTCGTATCTTTTACTTTTTAGCCATTACGTAGTAAGTTAAATAAAAGGTAACAATGTTTTAGATTTTTAAAAAAATTTAAATATCAATTTTAGCCTTTTTAACAATAAATTCGCAAAAAAAAGATACACTGGATAAAACGCATTGGTCAAAAAGTCCCGGGATGGAGTAGGAATATTGTTTATGCAAAATTTATACAATCATTCCAACGCTTTTATAACATCTTGATGTCTTTTTTATATAACAATTTATCAGAACTTTTGTTCTCATTTCCATAATGGACTCATCTTTTGATCGAACTTTCTTCCTTTTTGGAGATTTGAAAACAAATAATAGTTACAGGGGCTCTGATCTGTAGAATTTAGTGGAAAGTATTAGAAGTTCGATCATCAATTAGTACAACTTTTTCAGCGTTGGGCGGATTATCAACAAGACGTTTTTATTCCATTTTAAGTGAACCGTTTGGAACAGCTTTCTTAGGGCTACATTTTCCAAATCACACTTTGCAAGACAGAACTTATAATTACGAACAGTTACTGCTTTCCTCACTGCGGCTGCTATTTGTTCGGCTGTATATTTTCTCTCCTATAAAATAAGGTCGAACGTCGATAGGTTTTGATCTTTAATAATAACTGTTTAAGGTTTTGATCTTTAATAATAACGGTTTAAGGTTTTGATCTTTAATGTTAGCTGTTTAAGGTTTTGATCTTTAATAATAACTGTTTGAGGTTTTGATCTTTAATATTAACTGTTTAAGAATACCAGAACAATTACCCGAGATTATTCTAAAATATTACGAGAGGATCTCTTTTTCAAACGGAATTAGTTAAATTCATCTAATAAAAGTTATTTCTTAAATTATAATTGCCGGGGGAGATATGAGAATTGTCGCTGGGATTCAGATCAGTACAATTTGATACAGTTAATTATTATTACTATTATGGGGAATCATTATCATTAAACACAACAGGATCCAGCATTTATACTATTCGAACGATGTTCATTAATAACATCGTTGCCGAAATCGATCTTCCAGCTTTAAGAAAATATAGTCCAGAAGACATTAAAAAACTTACTATTACCAAAAAAGAACGATCACCATACGGATTAGACGTCTGCTTATATGTTGCTAAACTTTTCAATAAACATTTCCCGAAAATTTGAAAACAAACCATCAACACCGTGTATATTAAAATTCTTTCGATAGTTACGTGCGGAGTTCCATTGCTCCAGTTCGGATAAATTTGCTTGTTGACATATTCACCACGCGAAAAATAAGCCTCAGCATTGAAGAAAATTTCGTTGCGAAATATCGTCATCCAAAAGTTGTTTTTCGAGTATTCACTTAGCGTATTTTCTACGCGTTGCACGATCGCCCGATTTCAGTTCTTGAGTTAGCTGAATTTTATATTAATGGAAATGCGAATTCAAATGCAAACGTCGTGTAATGAATAAATTTGAATCTTCTTCAGCACTTTCACTAACAGTACTAATATTTTCGATCGGGTGGGCGTCTCGATGATGTGTAGGCCTTAAAAAATCTATTACAGATCCAGTTTCGACAAACTTGTTCGCCTTTTTGACTATCGTGAACGACTCAGATTGCGACCACAATCTGCTTGTAATGCACCAAACGTGTCTAGTACAGAATGAGCATTTTTGTGGTAAATTTTTATTATTTTAAGGTGTTCACTAGTTCTCAAGCGATCTATATTCTATTATAAAGTACCAAATATTACACTAAACATATAGCGCTCTGGATGACAGCATTATTTCACAGATGTTACTGAAACAAGCTCGCCGGACCTTGAAATGAATATAGACTTATATGATGAGACCACACCATCACAACTAGTTTTGCTGTGAAAGCAGGCATTTCGCTAAGATAAGCAAGGTTTTACCAAACGTATTTAAGGTAAGATGGATTGAAAGCTTTGGCTAGACAGTTAAGTACACACCGAAACTTGCGCACCATCTCATACGATGCAGCATGTGTCTTTAGTGGAGTAATGCCAATCGAACCCTTAGCTAAACAGGTGGCAGACACATACGAAGCCCGAAACCAAGTCATGAGGCAACTATCGCGGTTGGAAAGAGATAGTCTGGAGGCATGGCAGATGACGTGGGAGAGATTCAACTTTGGCAGATGGACATATAGGTTGATACCCAATGTAAAGGAGCGGGTATACAGAAACCACGGAAACGCTGACTGCTACCTAATCCAAATACGGAGCGGACACAGCTATTTCCGGCAGTACTTGCATAAGAGAGGACATGATAGTGAACCATACTGTCCAGTGTGCGTGGAACAGAGTGGAAGTGCTGAAAATATCACATTCCAGTGCCCAAGATTTGTAAGAGAGAGAGAGAGATAATGAAAGAGGCCGCCGAAGAAACGTTGACGCCAGACAAGTTAATAAGGGCAATGTTGCGCGAACCGGAAATATGGAGCCTAATACAAACAGTATGCAAAAGTATCATGCTGAAGGTGCATGCAGAAGAGCGCTTACGAAGACTAACGTGACGATATGACTGACGATGTAAGCTGAGGCTTAGACAATTCTCCCGATGTAATACTTAACGATAGTTCCGGGAGGATTATCCTCAGACGCAGAGGGGGTTTTAGTGCGGTGAAAGTCCTACACTGACTTTAGGCTGTTAAGGCTTTCACCCGCTCAAGAAAAAAAAAAGAGACACACCGAAACTTACCTTCCTGAACAGATATTCAAGTCATTTTTATAAAAGACGTATAAGTACGAAGTTATATGATTATATAATATGCGATATATGGAAAATAGTTAAACAACATAAATAGAAGCGACGGATGAATACTAAAAATCTCTATTTTGTTTAAAGAACTAACTATTTATTTCAATTATTACAAAGTAAAAGAAAAAAAAACACAATAACTTACCTAATGACTATTCTCGTTCGCTGCGATTGTAAATGTACTATGAAATCATTTTTCATGCCTTGCACAACAACAAATCAAATAAAAGAAACACTCTTAGCAATTTACATTCATTTACCTTCCATTACTCTTGACGTTTTTCCAGTACGCAAACGAGTTGATATAAGTTTATGTGAGTCGCGCAATTATAACACTTTCCACTTAACTAAGCGTGAAATATCACTCATTATTACTCTTTCTTATAATAACTGTACATAAATAAACAATATAAATCGTACAACAAGAAATCAAATAAAGAGCATAGAGAGAGAGAGAGCAGCACACATTAGTTGCCATTGTTTCATGTCCATGTATTTGGTAAAATTTGATAAAATTCACAGTTACCAAGATATCCTTTAGTATTAATGACTTATTCATTTCAATTAGTTTCATCATTATCATCATCATCATCATCTTCGTTAAATCTTTTTTAAGAAAACATTTTTTATTTGTAATCTGCTTATCTTTAATGCTTCCTTCGCTGTGAATCTTAACTAATATCTTACAATTAAGAAGAAATCGTTCAATTTACGATATTTCCTTGCGATCGCAAATATCGTAGGTTAGCAAACGCGTATACGAAATTAACTTTCAGTTTCGTGGTCAACGCGATAATATTAACTGGTGTGAAGTTAGCCCCCACTTGTCTGGCCCCCTTTTTTCTCTTTTGCTAAAAAAGGGGCTAACTTCACACATGGTATGTGTCTTTGCTAAGGCAATTGATAATAAAGCGGCATAGAAAAAAAAAACAAAATACTTACGAAAACTAAATAAAAATAGAAAATATTAACATAAATGAAAAACAAAATCATGCCTTATGTTATAAAAAATAGAAAAAATAATTATTTAACAATATTCATCATGCACAGTGCGCTTGTGGTTTGACAAAGTTTTTTGATATATCTTAAAGGGTTCGAAAAGCTATCAGAAAAACCTAACTTGATGATCCAAAGTAGGGGACATCATAGTGAAAAGTGTCAATATGTACCATTTACCATACGTTTATGTGTTGTTCAGCGTAAATGTTAAAGCCTTCTAAGTAAGCAGCGCTTTTTCTTTTTTAACTAAACAACGATACGACATAATGTTTGGATGGGTTCAAAAGATTATGGAATTCTTTACACTTGGAGTTCATATTTCGTTAAAAACATCTGTGATGGATAACGAAAGAATGCGGTGGGTAACGCTGGACAATGCTTCAAATAAAATTTATCTTATATAATTTTTGGTTTTTCTTTTTTGTTAGCAATCAATATTGCCAAACCTTCTGAGATTTAATTACAGACGCATTGAGACGATTGCTCTATTTCTTAAGAAAAAAAAATGAATGATATGCCAATCGACGACAACTTATCAATCATTACTATCATTGGCGGATTTTATTTGCATTACGCATAATGCTACAAGAGAGAATTGCACGATTGCTCTTGCTTACGAATCCTTTTGCTCTACTCTCGCGCATGCTTGTCTTACGCAAATTCATCTACTGATAGAGTGTTTATTATCTCCTATTTCTATTCTCTTTTAACACCAAATATGTATGCGTGCAAATCGACCACGCTAATCCGCTTACATTTAAGCGTATCAATTACGCCATCGCAAATATTGTTGCCGAATATGTACTTTATCTTTTCTAAAAATAAAACGTATGCTGCGATTCTTAGATGTTAAAGAACATTGACGAGGCAAGATTTGATTTTGGATATTATGAAATAATATCATTTATTTATTATATAATTTAAAGATGTGGGGTCGTGGAGGGGTCTTGGGGGGTCTTGAGGGTCTTGAGACATGGGGTCGCGAGGGTGTTGAGAAATGGTTTCGAGGGTCTTGGGGAATGGGGCCTTGAGAGGTGAGGTCTCGAGGGTATTGAGGAATGGAGCTTTGAGATGGGGGTCTCGAGGGTCTTAAGGAATGGGGCCTTGAGAGGTGGGGCCTTGAGATGTGGAGTCTCGAGGGTCTTGAGAGGTGGGGTCTTGAGGGTCTTCAGACATGGGGTCTCGAGGGTATTGCGAAATGGGGTCTTGAGAAATGGGGTCTTGAGGGTCTTGGGAAATGGGGGCTTGAGAGGTGGGATCTCGAGGGTCTTGAGAAATGGGGTCCTGACAGGTGGGGCCTTGAGATGTGGGGTCTCGAGGGGCTTGAGAAATGGGCTATTGAGAGGTGGGGCCTTGAGATAGGGGGTCTCGAGGGTCTTGAGAAATGGGGTCTTGCGAAATGGGGTCTTGAGAGGCAGAGTCTCGAGGGTCTTGAGAAATGGGTTCCTGACAGGTGGGTCCTTGAGATGTGGGGTCTCGAGGGTTTTGAGAAATGGGATCTTGAGATGTGGGGCCTTCTTGAGGAATGGGGTCTTGAGATGTGGGGGTCTTGAGAAACATTTTAAAACAAAAATTCTATTCCTTACGGTAGTATTTCATTAACGTTTAAGAAAGTTAGGTAAATTGACAAAAGCATATGACGTCTGCAACGTCTCTGGGAAGGGGTTAATTGACTTTTGTTTTATACATGACGTTATCATGCTACCATGATTCTTCCTTAGAATTATCTTTAGGTTATTCTCGTCTAAATTCTCTCCATATCTTGACAGAGATGTATTACAAAACAGGAAAAAATAAACAAACGATATTGAAAGACTCGGTCCAGGAATCTAGCTATACATTTTTCTCCTCTTTCGATTTCGCTAAAACGTAGACTACATGTTCTAATTTTGCAGTTGTTTGTCGTGAAATGTTTGCCTGTTATGCTAAATTTTTTTTTTATGAGGATTGTATGCATTTGTGTGTGTGCATGCATTTATGTGCGCTGTCTCCAATCTAGCATATGCTGTTGAAATTCTTACGCTTCCCCTGTGCTATGTTTACATATATATGCACGGTTGTTTGTTATTGTGCAAAATTGAAAATTATATCACTTTTTCCTTCCAATGTTATACGGCGGATAGAGGTAAAGAAACTAATAACATCAGACGCTTGCAATAGAAGGACTGTATTTGTGTTTTATACTACAATGCTTGTGTTCGCTTTAGTTTAGTTTACGTTGCAGATATTAAATTATTTATATAAATATTGCTAAAGGCGATATAATATGCGCTTTCATTGTGAATTCTCTCTAATGTGTATTTAAGAATCTCGAAACTAATGTTCCTTTACTCAACATTCGGTATGAAGCAAACGTTTGTAACAAATTCAGAGATTTTGTGTATATTTACCGGCTTAAAATGTAGGCAAATGCAACGTTTTTCCCATTCGTATTGCTTCCATTCCCATTAAAATTTCATTAGCTTTTGAGACAGATTTATTTCCTTTAGCATAATACTTTAGCATTGTTATCCTATAATTGTCTTTTCCCTTTTTTTTTAGTTCAATTTTATATGTGTTATTTAAATACTTAAGTAGCTTTATAGTATTAAAAACCCGTTTAGTTTGGTTTAGTTTCGGTGCACGCAATCCGATTTTCGTTCTATGTGTTTTTTTCATCTAAACTAAAAAATATATTAAATCGCTTATATAAGAGTTATTTTCTTGTATTATTTTTATAAATTTGCATGAAAAACTCTTCTTCTTAAAAGGCGAGACTGTGAGACAGTGAGACAAGAACAAGTCAATTTTGTCGTAGAAAAGACTCAGCATGAACATGAAATACTCTAGTCAGTCGTAGTCATAGTCATTACGAATGAAAAGGCCTTAGCTGAATTCCCGAATTCAAGCCCGATTAATGATTATCGCCACTATCGCTGTTTTTGGCATTTTGTAGGCGCATCATGGGATTCATACTTAAGTCAAGGCCAACGGCAGGAAAATCGCAAAAATCTTTTTTGAGTTAAGTTTATATCAAAAAGAAGACAGCCGTAAAGAAAAAGCATAAATAAATCTAAATATATCGTTCTTTAAAATGATATTATTATTATTATAATTTTCTCTCTCTCACACACATAATTCATTTTCATTACTTCCAATATTTTTTTTTTATTTGGTTTGTAAAAAATAGGGATAGAGGAAGCCTTTAATTTCAGACTTATATCTCCAGTATCTTGGTTATTGTTTTTTTTTTTTTGACTAATTGGTTATGTGACTTTCTTCTTGAAGATTCGAGAAGTTTGCCTCTTATTTCCGATTTAATTAATGCACAGCGCAATGATAGCAGTGATAGCTACGGCGATAGTCATACAAAACGCTAACATTTCTAACCCTCAGGAATCGCCGATATCGCTGAGGAAAGTTAATTAAAAGCTACATAATCATTGCTATGAATTCATAGAACTCACCGAAAGTATATGCGTTTTCATCAACATAGTTTGCGAATCCATTATATATTGATAGCTATTGATACATATTGTGGGTAAATGATGTTCCGGTCTATATCGGTTCAGAAGTGTGCCCAGCTATCACGTCGCGTCGTCCTACTAGGTAATGTCATTGAGATATAATTGGTCTTTAGATGAGATTTTGACTGGGTTATAACCCCGTTCTGTTATTGGATACGCAGGGTTAATTGGCCTTTAGATGAGGCTTTGGCTGGGTTATAACCCCGTTCTGTTATCGGCTACGAAGGGTTAAGATTTAACTATGGGCATCGCGCGATAGTTTCTCGGACATTGTAAGAGGAGATGCTTGGGAGAAGTGCTTTTATTGTAAGAAAGAAGAAAGTCTCTTCTTTAGGTTCTTCAGTGCAAAGAGAATGTAACTTAATATTTTGTGAATTTTGCAGTCCTTTGAAACAACATGGAATTTTGGGGCTTAGTTGGCGTTGAGGCTGAGTCGATAAATTTTCAAATATACAATAATCCAAGAGATAGATAGTAGGATGGACTTGTGAAATTTGTCTCATTGCCTCTCTATTGTTAATGTATGTAGTTCTTTCAAATTGAAAAAATTTTGAAGGAAACCAAAGCCATTCTCGAGTTTAATTTCAAAAGTTCTTCGGACAGTACTGTAAAGGGTGCATTTTTGAGTGCAAAAAAAAAAAAAAAATTAATTAATCGAAATTTCTATATCCAGAGAAGTACGGCAGGAATTTTAAAAATATTTTTCTTTGATTGTCGTGCATTTGAATGAAATTCGTCAAATTTCGAGCAAAAAAAGCAGGAAGGGTGAGAAGTTAAATTTAAATTTAATTAGTAAAGTCACAAACTAAAGCTTTTAACAGAGGGCTGTTAAGCGATTAACAGAATTCTGTTAAGCAAAGTCTCGCAAGGATTTATATCAAACATCGTAGAACACAGCCAGCCAGGAAATATTGTGAAAAACAGTCAAAAAACAGACGTGCTTTCGGTTCATACTGTAGACTTGGCCCGTGATCGATTTAACCCATTTTCAATAGCAACTTACGTGAAAGAGTTTCCAATGTTTTTGCAAAATTTGAAGCCGATATCTTTATTTTTGCGGCGACTGTTTACCACAGGCATTACACAGATAAGTAGACAGACAGGTAGATAGACGGACAGATGAATAGACGGATAGATGGATAGACGGAAGATGGATAGACGGACAAATGGATAGACGAACAGATGGATAGACGGACACATGGATAGACGGACAAATGGATAGACGGACAGATGGATAGACGTGCAGATGGATAGACGGACAGATAGATAGACGGACAGATAGATATATGGGCAGATGGATAGACGGATACATCTAGGTGGATTCCGAATTTCATACTGATCAAGAATATATACATTTTATGTGGTGCCACAGAAGCATTTTTCTTAATATTACAAACAAAAAAATTTAGCAATTTTTGTTTTGATTCCAAAAGCAGAATTGTTCTCAGTTCACATAGTGCTCTCAGCGTGCTCTTTGAACGTTTTGGCAATTTTTAAGACCAACCTACGTGCAAGAACTTTCAATGTTTCCGTAAAATTTGAAGCGGCCACAAGAATGTTGACCATATAGTGGTCACAATACACAGACCGGCAGACGGATGGACGGACATGCTTAAATCGATTCTAAATTTGATGCTATTCAAGAATATATATACTTTGTGGGATATCCAAAGTTTCCTTTTGGTAGTTACAAGCCAAATGACAAAATAAAATATATCTTTCAACTTCGGTGGTGGATATAAAGCACCGGATTTCTGAAAAATTTGCAGCGTTGCCCCTTAAAAAAAAACTTGAAAAAAGATAAATATAACCATTTTGTGAAAATGTCTTCGTAAATAACTTGAAAATCTTAGCATGTCTAGGGCGGAAATTTGTTATTTATATTCAACAATAGAATATATATATGCATATATATATATATACATATATATGTAAACTTTTATATGCAAACTTTTTGCATTATATTAAAATTGTTATTTAACTTAAAGGCTAACACAGTCTTTTGACTTTTATCTTAGTTTTTTTTTTTTAAGGAAAATCATATATAAATATCGATTTTTGTGCATTGTAAGCAAGAGAGTGTATCTCTTCTCTTTTTGATTAATGCAACATTTTCCCTTGTTTTCTAAAGTACTTTATTTTTTATTTTATTTTATTTTATTTTTTTTCATGGAATTGGGTTAACATAAAGACTCTAAGTTTTCTTGCTAATGTTAATGTTATCCGTTGATGGTAATGAGGATGATAATAAAGCCATAAGTTTTGTCGCATAATGTTACAAAATATAATATTTTCTCTCCTTTCTAAAGCGAAAGAAATATTTTTTTATGCAAATGAAATTTGAAACGTAAAGGAGACAGAAAAGAGAAAGAATAATGCATAAGCGTACGTAAAGTTATGACGATGATATGATTAAATGATGATGCGAAATAATGATGCGCTTTACATCCTTATTCTTAAGCCGCATGATATGATAGTTTAGTTGAGAAAGAGAGATATTTTGTGTTTAATTTTAATAGTAATTTACAGTTTTTTTTAGATCATAATAATACGATTTTTTTTATACCCACCAACCCCGAAGGTGAAGTGTATTTCATTTCATTTTGTCATTTGGTTTGTAACTACCAAAAAGAAACTTCGGAGACTTCAAAAAGTATATATATTTTTGATCAGCATCAAATTTAGAATCGATTTAATCATGTCCGTCTGTTCGTCTGTCAGAGCACTAAACACTAAACATTCTCCTGGCCACAAAAACAAAGATATCGGCCTAAAATTTGATAGAAACATTGGAATTTTCTGTACATAGGTTGGTATTGAAAACGGGATAAATCGATTAAAGGCCACACCTACAGTAGAAGCTGAAAGCACATCTGCTTCCTGACTTTTTTCACAGTATTCTATGGTTGTCTGTGTTCCACGGTTTTCCAAAGAAATAGAAAAACTGTGCCACAGCCACCTATTAAAATTTAGCTTTCCCCCTTTTTTAAGACACAAGCGAATATAATTTTCTTACTTTTTATATTTATATTTATGTTTATGTTTATATTTATATTTATGTTTATATTTATATTTATATTTATATTTATATTTATATTTATATTTATGTTCATATTTATATTTATATATATATATACATATATTCATATATTCATAAAAGATTAAAATTAAATTAAACTAAGCTTTTTATTTCAGCGTCAATGTTTGCTCATTAGTTATAAAATGACGAACAATTCCATCGAATTCACAGTTTTTGCAGTGAAATATAAGAAAGGAAGTACCGTTTGCCATAATTCTTTCAAAAAAATAGGTCGAAAATTTTTATTATATAAAAATTCTTCTTTCTCGCAAGACGTTTCTATGCGAGACTTTCATGAGACTGCTTAGACGATCGCTTCATTTTGTTTATTAGCCGCTATATTTAAGTGACATCACATAGCACTACCTGATAGCCTTGCAGATTAAACTGTTAGATGTGCTTCAAAGCCCCTGAGTCGATCTTGATGTTCGATATTTTGGTTGTGTGTACACGCAGTGGATTAAGAATCTCATGATTTAAATCGAAATTTCATTAAAAACATTATAGTCCGACAAGGCCGACCATTAAATAACTCAACCCAAAATTATACCTCCAAAGTCATACTTTCAATAAGGGAGAGATGGTTCACCAAGCATATACTAATGTGTTTCAAATTTAATAAATTTTTATTAGGCTTGGTTTTTCTATATAAAAAAATAGATTAATGTAATCCAAATTGTCAATGCAGTAAAATTTTATTCCAAATTTTTTCTATTAATTCCATATTGAGTGAACAATCACTGACTGGAGATCGTTCATGAAAGGCAAGAAAACGATTTCTCCTAAAAGGCTACCTTGCAACGCTCTACACTTTACGGCTATATATCTTGAGACAGAGGATTTGAGAACAGTGTCCAAAGAACACGGCAAACAATCTCAAAAGAATTTAAGCGAAATTAAGCTTCTGTGTTACATCATCAAATTTTGTAATGATACGAAAGTAAAACGAAAGCTTTCGGGATCTAAACGATATCTCGTAATGCTTCTGCATGAAATAAAAATTTTCTTATACAAGAAGCAATTCAAGATTCTTGTTACGAATATTATCGATTCGTTATACAAAAAATCTGCATCAATTGGTCGGTTGATAAGCTCATTATACTTGTTGTGAAAATAAACGATTATTTATGGAAGGAATGCTATGAAAATTGAGATCAGCGTAAAAGGTGTGTAGATTAGCGTGGAGAATATTATAAAAACTTATCAATAATTCGTCAAGCAATCCTTAAAAAGTATATGGAATGTTTGGAATGCACGGAGTCATCTAACGATAAATGAGAAGAAGAGAGGATGTAAGCAAATCAATAACAATATTTGGAATTGGTTCTAAGCGACGTCTCTATGGGTTGAACTAAAAAGAAAGGCAAGGCTTCTTGAAAAATAAGTTCCGATGCCCAATTATGACCAAACTTTATTAGATGGAGAGATTTTTCTCAAGATTATAATTGAAATACAATTTTAGCTTAATTTCTTCATTCTTCTCCTTCTTCTAGATTTAGACGAAACGTGCATATGTCAAGATTGGATCTGAATGGGAAGACCGTCACGAGTACGCCTGGACCAATTAATGAAATGTTTCTATGAACTTCGATTAAGCAACAGATGACACATTTGGTTAACTGCAAGGCGCTTTACACACTCTTGCATCAACGTAAGACTTCTCCAGCACGACCATTAAGTAATATCGACAGGAACGACTAGCACGGATCCACGGGACTAAGGAATGTTTTACAACACATTATCATCATAAACTAAGCATTACAAAAATTTTATTTAATCTTACCGGAGGATGGAAAATAAACTTCGTTCCAGTCACTTCTATATGACAACACAAATAGACTTGTGATGTTTAAGATTTTAATCTGTGAGAAATTCAATCATATCTAGACAAATTATAATTTATTTGTTTTTCATACGACGTTTCATAAACATTCCACTCTCCAGTGCTTCATTTAATTAAGTTCATCACTCTGAAGTGGCCAAGCTTTTGAATACAATGTAACTTTGTTTGTGGCTCTTGTATCCTCATCATAGCCGAAGGTGCTTGCAAAGTTTCACGATGATCGGACATAGGGAAGCGACCGATAGACAATTTTCTAAATGACACGCCTTGTAGCGATCGCCCTTTTCGTAGGGGTAGTAAATTTAGTTTTTGGACTTCGCGTTGCCACCATAGCTGCAGGTGTGCGCAAAATGTCATGATGATTGGACACAGGGAAGCGTTAGAAACCGACAGAGAGTTTTGCAAATGACACGCCCTGTGGTAGGCGCCCTTTTGTAGAGTAAATCTGTTTCGCGGACAATGTGTCCTCATCATAACTGAAGGTGTGTATAAAATTTCAGATTGAGTGGGTGAACAGAAGAAGCGCCAGGACAACAAAATCAGTTTAAAGAGAATTTCTGCTAATTGGGTGTGTTTGTGTGTGTGTGTGTCTCACAAAATAACTTTGAAAACTTTTCTACTTGTTCTACTTGTTGTATTCACACACACACACACACACACACACACACATTACCCATATATGGTACTTTTGTTTATTTGTCAAAGCAAAGCACAAAAGTGTAAGAAATTCATTTAAATTTTATTTCTTTTTAACGCTCGAGCTGAACGAACACAACTTTCAAAATTGAAGAAAGATTTGATTCATTAAATGGTTCAAACAACACCATTGTGACTATATAAACACAACTTTTTCAGTTACTTTTTCATCATTGACTTGCAAACCAAAACACCAAAAAAGAAAAAAAATCAAACTCAAGAAATCGATCCGAAAATCGTAAGTTGAGTTAACAGCAACAACTACAACATGAAGGAAGAGAATAAAAGAAATTCTTGATCAGAGCAAAAAAATTTATTTGATTGAAAACAATATTGAAACGGTCAACCAATCAAGGAAAGAAAGAGAAATAAACAAAAAAATGAGTTCAATTCAATATTTCAGTTTAGTTTGTCTGGCAATACTTTTAACGTTTTTGATAAAAGAAGCAGTTTATGGCGATATCGAAGGTAACTGGTATTTCTGGCCGTGAGATTTGTCGGTTACCAAGATGCTCATCTGAAGCGCCTTCAGAAACACCTTTCATTTGAAATTTCATGAATTCTTTCTTTAATAAAAATTTGTTTTTTTTTGTCTAAAAGGTGTGTGCCGCACTCCCCTCCTAAAGGATTAGGAATATATACAATCGAAAAAGGCCCAAGTCCAGCTAATGATAGGTATCCTAGATCGAGTTTTCATTTAAAATTCCATGATGGTAATACTGACGATATGAAATGCATTAATTAAATTGTGTCAAAATTTACAGATTTGGACGGCTACTACACTTACCTTATAATTCCAGTAAGTGTTCACACAAACTCAGTTAGATTTTGTACTCAATCGACGACTTGTAGAACAAATTCTTAATACTCGAACACCTTTTTGTTGAATAAGTTGGTAAGAACCATAGTCTGAAACAATTTATTCGCACGAACGCTTAAATTTTGCTACGGGACTTTCGCTTGCGCTTCGTTATCACTCTTCATGATCGTATGGTTTGTCGCAGTTCGCTGTTCTTCTTAGCCCAAATTATGTATTGCTGCCTTTTGGCACTTGCCTTAGCCCTCCATCGATTGCCAGCCAAGCGACTTATCTCTTTCTGAGGTAATCTGAAAATGAAAGAGGACTTCATCAACTGCCTAAACTCATGCAGGAAGACGAAAAACGCTGCACTAGATCCTTTATATATTTCCTCCTTTTCCCGCCGTCGATAATCTTGGCTGTTAGTGCTTAATGTTCATGTTAATACATTGATCTTAAATTAATGACAATAAACACAAAATTCCATGGCGTTTTCGTGAATCCTTTATGGTCTACACATCATGATGCTGCATTAGTTTTAATTTAATTGTGTTCTAAAAAAACTTTATCTTTCAAAATTTATAGTACTCGGAGATGGCTACCACTTACCTTATAAGGCCAGTAAGTGTTCACGCAAACTCAGAAAGACTTTTAATCTATTTATGCTTTCCTTTCATTCCAAGCAACACTTCTTCTTCTTCTGACGACATGTACAGCAATTCGATGTAATCAGTGGTTAAATGGGTAATAAAGACGGATTTTTACGTTAATTTATAAATAAATAAAATATAAATAAATAAATATATATAACAAATTCTGTACCAATGAGACTGCAGTCTCATCCGGCACAGTTACAGGGAAATAATAAGAAACAACAAAGTTCGGAATGTGATAACAAAAGTAAAGTAGATTAGATCAGATTTAACTTATATAAACAGGCACTAACAGCTTTTTTAAAAATATTTATATTCACTATGGCCTCGATATAGGGTGGCAACGCATTGCATAGTCTGACCATGTTAACAAAAAATAGCCGGGAAGAAGAATCAAATTCATTGTACGTCTAGACCGGACAAACTGAATCGTTTCAAATATATACCCCCGGTGACCCAGATGAAATGCGCTTACGCATTATGATCACATTTTTAATTTTAAGAAAACAAGGAAGCCTGATACCCAGAGTCTGCAGTGAGAGTTGCGATATCCTATCCTATATTTGCGTTTATTAAAAATATATCTGGCACATTTATTGACGACAGACTGTAACTGTAGACATTGAAAAACCAACAAGGTCGCTGTAAACATTGGCACCGTACGAAATAAATGACACAATGAGACATTTAACTAGTCTCAGTTTAACAGGGCCTGGAACATAGGAAGAGGACACAACTTCCTCAAAATGTTGTGAGCACCCATCAACATGCGGTTAATGTGCCCTACCGCACTTAAACAGGAGTCAACCACGATATCCAGATTGAGTAACTGACTGAGCAGTTCAGTTTCCGCGTGAGGATATCAAAACACTGGATATAGAGCCAGGTTCATAGGCATTAGCCGATATAAAAAGAACTTTTATTTTTTCAGAATTAAGTCTGAGATAATTATTAGCGGATCAACGAGAAATACGACGCAATTTTTTATTATTATTTTATTTTATTATCATTGTTATCACGAACAAGTCCCGGAACGTATGTGTTCAAATTCTTTTTTTTGTTTTCTTGCAAAAAATTTTTTATTTACTTATATCTTTTTCATAATAACAGATTAGCGAACAGATAGCAAAAGAAATTACCATAACGTATCCACTAAAGAACAATTGGAAAGTACGCACTCGCGCTAATTGTGTTTTTTTACGAGAAAACTAATGTTTTCTCTTAAATACAGAACTAATTGGAGAATGTAAAGCAACGGTACCCATAACGACACCGCCAAACAACACAAACAACCGTGACAATACCACCAACCGTGCCCACTACAACATCGACAACAACACCAGCAACGGAGCTGTCCACACAAACATCGATGACCACCACAATCAAAGAAGAGTCGAGGACAATAGAGTCACCTTTAGATATACGTTCACGTCTCAGTTGTGTTTCAGTTTGAAACACTTCTCTTCTAATAAGCATAGAGATGCTGTTACCATCGCAAGATGAAACTACCGAAATATTTCCAGAAGGTGTGTGTGTGCGTGTGTGTACTGGGCTGGTGGTGGATTACAACACTTATTTTATCCGTCTATGAAGACGACCACTAATTAAATTTACTTTTGTTTCTTTACATTTTAGCTCCAGTTCTATTTATATAGCCACGATGTTGCTGCTTGAATCATTTAATGGATCAAATCTTTTAGTTTCACTTCAATTTTGAAAATCGTGTTCGTTCCGCTTGAGCGTTAAAAAGAAATAAAATTTAAATGAATTTCTTACAGTTTTGTGCTTTGCTTTGACAAATAAACAAAAGTACAATAGATGTGTAGTGTGCGTGTGTGTGGGTAAAACAAGTAGAACAAGTAGAAATGTTAATTAAAGTTATTTTGTGAAACACACACACAAACACACCCCAAGACGTAATTAGCAGAAATTATCTTTAAACTGATTTTCGCTTCTGTCCACCCAATCAATCTGAAATTTTGCATACACCGTCAGCTACAACGAGAACATAAAGTCCCTCAACCATTTACTCTATATCCAAAACGGCGACTGCCAAAAGGCGCGCCATTCTCAAAAAATATATTCTTGATCGGCTTCAAATTTAGAATCAATTTAAGCATGTCCGTCTGTCTGTCTGCATGTGATAAATGCTTTCCTCAATGCAAAAATGAAGATATCAATTTCGAATTTGACACAAGTATTGGACGTTCTTGCACGCAGGTTGGTATTGAAAATGAATCAAAACGGTTAAGGGACATATTAACAGCACAACGTAGACTGAGAACACCTGTGTTTTGCGGTAGCATACAAAATTGAGTTCTTTCCTCATTACTCATAAAATATGGCACATAGATCTATAAAAATATCCACAAATATGAGACTAACTATTCCGTAGCTTCTGTGCAAAAACTCTAACCACGCCCATTTAATATAATAGAATATTGAAATTAAATTTTTTTTTGGAATCAGTTTGTAATAATAAAAAGAATTATTCAGAAGCCGCATAAAATGTGTATATTCTTGATTAGTATGAAATTCGGAATCCACTTAGTCCAATCCGTGGATACGTCTCTCCATCTGTCTGGCTGCTTAACTATCTAATGACTATGGTAAACATTCTCCTGGCCGCAAAAATGAAGATGTCGGCTTCGAATTTAGTAGAAACATTGGAAGTTTTTTCACTGCCACGCCTACCTATTACAATTTAATCCCCCCCTCCTTTTTTTTAAGATAAGTGTGGTGGGTATAATAGATTCGGCACAGTCGAATATAATTTGTTATATAACTGGTTTTTATTATTTGATTTTCTTCATTTTGAATGATCTAATATATTTATTATTTGTTTCATGATAATTGAGCTCTTCTGTTGAATAGAAGTAGCTCCAACAGAGTGGATGGTATGCTTCACGTTATTGATGCGGATAAGGAAGTTCTCAGGAAAAGCGAACATGAACCAATTTTTTTTTATAGCAGCAATCTGGAATATATTTGGATAAATTTAATACATTTTTATTACAAATAATATAGAATATAAATCTTTTTCCTTAACCGACCTGACTGGGTAGAAGTGATCGTCTCATAGCCTCATGCCAAGTCCAATATAATTTACGTATTTTTGTTTGATATTTTGTTTCGAAGAATAAAAAAAATTTACTATTCCAAGGTACTGCGTGACGTACATCATTCAGATCAGTTTTAAAAGTTTTTTCATTTTTGCTTAAAAAAAATACAACAAAAGCTATGTTAAGAACTTAATTATTCTTTACTTAAAAAAAAAAAAACTTTTTTCTTTTTAAAATATTTGAATAACGAATGTTCATAATTGTTTTTTGTATATCTCCCTACAAAACACCATAACATGATACAGAATTGTTTTGAGATTATAGTAGTTTGTCTAGTATTATCGAACACAATAACAATGCAAAGGCTGTTAAAAACTTTAATATGAGAGAGAAAAACAAAAAAAAACCTGTTTTGAACAACTACTCTTGACAAGAACATCAAAGAGATTGAAAAATCCTTTACCTGGTTTAACAAGCAGTAAAAGTAAACAATCAACCAACAACAACAATAACAAGAAAAACTGTAGGAAATGCAATAAAATTTTTGATAGATTCTAAGCATATATGTAAACGGTAAATAGATGTGCGTAACGGCACTCGATAAATGTGAAAGCTGAAACAATACTGTGCATGTCTCTACTACTTTATGATTCATTGCATAAATGTTTAGTGCGTGTATGCGAGCAATACCCTGCGCACGTTTGAACAATAGAGGATTCTGTAACTAAACAACTTATGTTTTCTCTTGTCTCTTGTATACCCTTGAGGTGAGCTATACTGTTTCTGCAATTTGTACATCTACACGTAGTTGCGGTATTCTTATGTAAACAAATGTAATAGCAGCAACAGTTTCTAGAACAACAACAGGCACAATGCAGGTTCAATGCTAAGAGAAAAAATTTCACCATGGCTGTGTAGCAGGAACAACAATATTAAATATGTTCTTAGAGTGGTTTACAATTACTTTAGCGTTTTTTTTTGTTCGATTTTCCTTTTAGACCTTTCACCCGAAAATGCAATTAGAAGTAAAACAAAAAAACAAAAAAATTACGACGATCGATAAAATGTATGAAAAATTATAACAATCGATAATATGTATGACTCTTTTGTTGTTGTTATAGCCGACAATATGTGGCATATATTAGGTGTGTAATGCACAGCAATGTGCTTTGGAGATTTAAAAAAACAATTGAATTGAAGCAGTGTTGACTGTCGGACAGAGGATTATCATTTCAAGGTCTTTTGAAATCACGATTACTACCTGAAACTTCTCGTCAGAAAAATAAAATGTGTTCTCAAATTGTTTATTATCAATCTGTATTCACGTTTAGTTTAAAATTTAATTAAATAGGCCTGAACTTAATAGCTATAAAATCAGATTTCAACACATTACTCAATAAGTTCGTAGGATCAATAATTTTATTTGCCACTTTAACATTGTAGCGATTAACTTTTAACACGATTTATTGGAGTGATATTATGTACTGCTTTAGATATTCTTATATACTGCTATAAACTGTTATATGTTGCTTTATACTTTATACGCAATATACTGCTTTATACTGCTAGTGCTATATACTATTTATCCTCTGGGTTTTTCCAAGTTGTGATACCATGCGCAACCCATAATAGGGATGTCATGAGCTTCCCAACTTCCTAGACATTTGCGGCCGGTTTCCGCCAGCTGCTGCCCACTTGGCTGACTGCTAGCTTGACTCTGGTGTATAGCGATAAATTGATATTTCACATTTCGCATGAAAAATCCTTTTTGGTTGGCCTAAACAGTTTCAGACAGCGCTTTGAATCATCAACGCATTTGTTGTTTTTGGATAAATGCCGTAACGCATATCGAACAGAATCTTCCCATGGACAAATGTTTATGGAAAAAATAGTAAATACACTTCTTTCTGATATTTATGGTGTCAGCTACCTCACTTTGCGGTGTTTTCCAAAACGATTTTGTGGATCTTTTTTTTATGTTTTCTGGCACAGAAACAGACGAACTCGAGCGATTAGAGCGATCAGAGTTATTCGCAGCCATAGTATCCCGTTTAAAATCAGCAAACAATCGATAAATTCTTGTTTTCAATGGAGAACAGTTACCATAACACTTTTCAAGCCGCTCTTTGACTTACATTGTTTTCTCCCCGTCCCTTTAAAAAGCAATGCTTTATAAAAAGACGAAACTCAGGTTTTCCCATTGGTTTGAAAAATACAAAGACGACATCACTGAAACAACTGCGATATGTAACCTAATTGTTGGAAAGTCATGACACAGGTTATTAGTCATGCAGTCACTGTCCTAAGCAGATTCGACAACCAGTTAATGAAGCTCGTGTTTCCAAGATACGAAACATGGCCGACGACAACCATAACTTAAGAAATAACTTTTATTAGATGACTTTAACTAAAAGAAAAAGAGATCCTGTCGTAATATTTTAAAATGATTTCGGGCAGTTGTTCTAGTATCTTTAAATAGTTATTATTAAAGATCAAAGCGTTCGACTTCATTTTATAGGAGAGAAGATATACAACCGTACAGAGGCCTTGAGGAGAACATTAACTGTTCGTAATTATAAATTCTGTCTTGCAAAGTGTGATCTGGAAAATGTAGTCCTAAGAAAGCTGTTCCA
>KK351213.1:282241-305231 GCA_000671755.1 Glossina brevipalpis
AACCATAACTTAAGAAATAACTTTTATTAGATGACTTTAACTAAAAGAAAAAGAGATCCTGTCGTAATATTTTAAAATGATTTCGGGCAGTTGTTCTAGTATCTTTAAACAGTTATTATTAAAGATCAAAACCTTAAACAGTTAATATTAAAGATCAAAACCTTAAATAGTTCTTATTGAAGATCAAAACCTTAAACAGTTATTATTAAAGATCAAAACTTTAAACAGTTAATATTAAAGATCAAAACCTTAAATAGTTCTTATTGAAGATCAAAACCTTAAACAGTTATTATTAAAGATCAAAGCGTTCGACTTCATTTTATAGGAGAGAAGATATACAACCGTACAGAGGCCTTGAGGAGAACATTAACTGTTCGTAATTATAAATTCTGTCTTGCAAAGTGTGATCTGGAAAATGTAGCCCTAAGAAAGCTGTTCCAAATGGATCATGCCTTTACTTAAAATGGAATAAAAACATCAACTTGTTAATAATCAACCTACCGCTGAAAAAGTTGTATGAATTGATGATCGAACTTCTAATTCTTTCCACTAAATTCTACAAACCTGAGCACCTGTAACTATTATATGTTTTCAAATCTCCAAAAAGGAAGAAAGTTTGATCAAAGCGTGAGCCCAAGTCCTGACAAATTGTTATACAAAAAGGACATGGAGATGTTAGAGAATCTTTGCACTGATTCACACTGTTGAAGAGGATTGTGTTGATGCATAAAGTTGAATTTTGCAAAAACAAAAAATATTTTTACTTCGTCCCGGGAAGTTTTGACCGGTGTGTTATACATCAATTTATTTATTTTTTTTGTATTTATGGTTAAAAAGGCTAAAAAATTGATCTTTAAATTTTTGTTGAAAGCTTAGAAGCTCTTTACTTAGCTTACTACGTCATGGATAAAAAAAAAGTAAAAGTTATGAAAACCTCTTATTTAATGGAAAATATTAGATCTTTGAAACAATAACTAATTTACTGTTACTTGTTTCTATTCAAAATATGATTATTATCATGTAAAGATGTAATCTAACGAAAAGAACATCTGTTAAACTATTTATCTATTAATTAAACTTTGTAAATAGTTTGCTGCCAAATTAATAAAAATGAACTCAACTTTGGATATATATAAGTAGATTAGAATTTCTGTCAAATTTTCAGTCTCCTTTAATCGTAACGTATTGATTATGCATTTTCCGGTATATATCGTTCTAGTCCTAGTAGTGGGACGTTTATGTGATGCACAAGAAAGCGAAACGGTAACACCAAATACAAGAAATTCTGTAGAGGCGATAAAATTTTATTTTATTCGTTTATCTCGTAGGATGAGAAAATAGATGTATTGATAAATAGTATTGGATTGATCCAATCGAAATTGAACTCAATAGAACTTCAATTAACGACATTAGAAGGCACGGTGCAAGACGTAATACCTAAAATTAATAATCTGGAAAGTAAATCGCAGCGATCGCAAGATGAAATTCAAGAATCTCTTGAAGTCCTTTATGAACTTTCGCTAAAGTTAGACGACCTCAATACAAAAATGAATGGAAATGCTAGCAATGATCACTCAATGGTTACGTCGGATAGACCTAGTGGATCTGATAATTCCAGGTAATTATTTTGAATATTTCGATAAATCCTTTTTATATCTATAATCGGAAAATTCGTCCTGGGGTAAAGCCCGCATGCAAAAGCCAGACGGATCTCATAAAATATATAATTTCTTGAACAATGACACATTACTAAATCGGATTAACTCTGTGCATCCGACGATACGACTATGATTTGCGCTTGGCTTTTGCTTATCCTTACAAATATATAAATTGATGTAATCTTGGCTAAGGGACACATATTATGGGAAAAAATTATAAAAAGCCATTGCAGAACAAAACTCGAAAAAGAATTCATAAGATTTATCTAAAACTTCTGCAAAGGACTTATAAGGACTTTTTCACTGGATCGGAAATTATAATTCATACCAACTATTGATCTAAAACCCAATACAAACATTAACAAAAGTTACTTAAATCGTTACAAAAGAAAAATCACGATCCGAAGAAAAAAATTAATATAAAAACGATCGTCTGATGATGAAAGGTGTCTAAGATTTGATTCTGATTTTTTTTTAATTCTCAATATAATTTGCAGATTTCCAAACAGTTGTGCTGATAACTGCAAAGATGCTACGTGTGACATAAAGGTTTCTCAATACTCATGTGAGACATTTTCTGTTCTATGTGAGAATAATAAACTTGGAAATGGTTGGACTGTAATACAAAAACGTGAAAATGGTCTCGAAGATTTTGAACGCAATTGGGTCGACTATAAATCTGGTTTTGGTAATAAGAGCGATGATTTTTGGATAGGTTTGGAGAAATTGCATGCTCTGACCACATCTCAAGGCCGTCAACAGCTATTGGTTACTTTAGAAGATTATCGGGGCAATACCAAGTATGCACTTTACGATGCATTCGAAGTGGGTCCAGAATCGAAACGTTACCAATTAAAATTGGGTACGTATACAGGCAATGCTGGCAATTCGTTAGGTTATCATGAAAATGGTTTCTTTCACACCAAGGACAACGATAGAACCAAAAATTGTGTACGAGATTTCAAAGGCGGCTGGTGGTATAAAGATTGCTTAAGAACGTAAGCTATTATGATTATATTTTTTACTTTTATTATTCTTTTCAAATATGGACGATTGATTCATACATTAAAATCTTATGTCTTCCATCAGCAATCCAAATGGATTATATTATCGCACCGAAAAGCCAAATGCCATTGGTACCGGTATATATTGGAAAACCTTTGTCGATGCTAACCACTCCTTAAAATCAATTAAAATGATGATAAAACCAAAAAGTCAAAGTTCTTTTCCTTAATCTATATCAAATTTTTAATAAACTTTAATAAAAAAAAATTTAGAGATCAGTCATTGCTTACTGATGTGAAGTTAGTACACACTTGTCTGGCATTTTTTTTGTCTTTGCTAAAATGTGGGCTAGCTTCATAGTGTGTATGTGTCTCTGCTAAGATAATTGATAATAAAGCGGCATGGAAAAATAAACAAAATGCTTACGAAAACAAAACAAAAACAGAGAATGCAAACATAAGTAAAAGCTAAAGAAGGGCAGTGTTTTTCTATAGACAGAAAGAAATGCAATTTAACAAAATAAGTTTGAAATCCAAGTAGGTTTAGTTTGAGAATAAGCACAAATTGAGAGATATATTTTAATCAGCTTTTTTTTCCTGAATGCTATTTAATGAACATTAAGTTGACATACACACACACACACACATGTTATACTAACGATAAATCTTTCTTGTATTGGATGTAAATGTAAATTATACGATACGTGACATACACACACACACACACACATGTTATATTAACTATAAATAAATATGCAATAAAATAAACATTAGCACTGATTGTGAAAACGTATATATGTACTATTATTATGATTATTTATTTAGTTATGCTTTGAAAAATTGATTTAATATACAAATATTTGACAGGAAAATTTTTCGATGTTGTAGAGTGACATACGCTCTGCCCAATTTATATTTTCTCGAACTATGCTTAATTAAACTCCAATTAGTATTAGTGTGCAATTACTTTGTTTTTGAAGCAACAGTTTTTTAAATGCTACAACACACTCACACATATATCAATCCTCTCTAATAGATTACAATAACAATCCTTTATAAAACTACCGGACACACTTGTAAACAAAACATTATTGAATACTTGGAGAAAAAGAAAAGTTCTTGTGCGGACTAGTAATAAAGCAACACAAAAAAAAACAAAATAAGTTTCTTGGTTTCTTACGGCTTTTATAAAAACCGCAACGCAAACATTCGCCCTTATACTTGCCCTTTTATTAATAAAAACAATGAACTCTTTTTAAAGTTTCTATAACAGAAAAAAACTCTCCATATGTATTTAATATGTGTTATTGATTTATGTAAAAAAAATTTTTTTTTTAATATAATATTAAAAAAAACTTTTCTTTTTTATTATTTTCATTGTTTGCTTTTGAATTTAATAACTCTGTTTTTCATGGTAATGGTTAAATTAACATTTTAAATTTAAAGTTTTACGTCAATTGTTCCATTTTCATACAATACGCATACAATCTTTTGTAATTACCTGCCGCACGTGCTAAATGTCGCAAAATAACTAAACAGTTAATACAAATTTAATATCGTATTGTCTTATCACACACAGTTTACGGTCGTAGAGTTGTCTCAAAAAGAGAGAGAGAGAACGTAAAAGAGAGAGCTCATGCGCTTAATGAAGCAAATTTATTTCTTTATTTAAGAGTAGGTCGCTCTCGTTTAATCTCCTCTTAAATGAAACGAGAAATTATTATTAAAAGTAGAAAAAATTTATTCATATATAAAAATTTTTCCGAGCCGATAGCCTATGATGCTCTAATGCTCAGTTCATCTCTCTAGTCTAAGAATTAATTTTGTTACTCTAGAGTATAATAATAATAATAAAAGTAATAATAAAAATTTTTAGAAACGTCTTGAGATAGATCACCTTTTACTATACCAGTCGAACTAGAATCATATCAGTTCCTCTCTCTGTCTATTATCCAATCATTGGTTTTTGTCCTCAATCTACAGATTTGCTGTCTTCGAGATATTTTGATAAATTTGGTACAGTACCATGTTTTGATTCCGAGAAATCGTTTAGATTTTTTCAAATACTCCCCTTATGAGGGATTGTTTCCCTTATGGGGGAGTGTTTCCCATTATGGGTGAGTGTGTCCATTTTAAACAAATTATTCCTTATTTTTAATATTCCTCGATAAAAATCCTTGAAAAGTAGTACACTAGTATATAAAATGAATGTTGCAAAATTTGAATGGATTCTGACTATATTTTTTAATGTTCGTTACCTACCGTCTAAAAATCGTCTAGATTCATCATTATTTGGAACATCTAGATATAACCCTATGTACTTATTTAGTGATTTCTTATATATATATATATATATATATATTATATATATATATATTTAAAATACTTATAATAATCTATACTACTAATGCGCTAGTATTAGTGTGTTATATATAAACATGGATAATATCGTTAGAAACATGTCGCGATGAATGGTTCCTATTTGTAAAATATAGTCAAATGCTTTGAAAATTGCGTAAGCACACCAGGTAATTCAATTATTTAAATCAGATCGAAGGAAACAAAAGTTGAGTTTGAATTGAATGATCCAAGCCATTCGGTTGTTAGAGCCAAGATTTGAAAGTTCTCGAATTGAATGATCCAAAGGTCTGGCTGCTCTCGAATTGAACGAGCCGAACCAATCGCATGGTAGAGCCAAGGGTATTAATTTCTCGCCAGTACATGCTAATTGTACTCTTTTCTTTGACTGGATATAAGGCCTTTATCAGACAGCTTTCACTTCTTGTTTGTATTATAGCTCGAGCGTTCCCGTTTTTTATTGAACAATAACGAGTGACATCAGGTACTATTGTCGGCAAGTGTGGATTTCTGCCACGCAAAGAAGGTCTCTAAACAGCACCAGAAACATAGAGGAAAAGAGAACACGTTCTTAATATTGTCATTTTATAAGGATTTGAACGGCGTTAGCAAATATAATGAAAATGGTGATATTCACTGCTACGACTTAAGAAGTACGACTGATAGGTACGATGGTATACGGCTTAAGATTCAAATATTTCTTAAAATTCAAGCATTTCTTTTATCACCTAAATATTTACGTTTACAACATAATGATTAGCGCCAAATATTTTATTGTTAAGTTCCAATCGCATTTCTTTGAATTTTATATATAGAATTTTTTTTCGTTAAGGTTTGTTTTTACTAGTCGTCCTTAATTTATGACACCAATTGATAATCGCATGTCACACTTTTGTAATATCCGGAAATTCCGTTTTCAACAAAATTAGATCGTTTCTATGTCTACTCTCATTCCATTAAAATACCATTTACCTAAGAATGGTTCTTTTGTTTTTGGAACTAAATGGAATTTTGCAATGAATGTAAATACATCGTTGGGTTTTTTGAAGTGAGAAATTGGACATTTTTGTGTTTTACTATTAAATATTAGTGTCGCATGAAAAGTGATTAACTTAATAGAACAAGTGTTGGTTTTTCTTGTTTTATACCCTACACCACTCGTGGTGCGGATGTATGTGACCTCAAGGAGGATCTAAAGTGGAGCCTATTAAAAGCTGTCTGATGTCTGTCCACATTTTTTTGTGTTGAGCTTATAAGTCACATTTTGGAAATATTTTGACAAAATTTGACGTCCTTTGGCTCAGGGACGAACACTATTGAAGATGGTTAGGATCGAACTATTTTTGCGATCATTTCCCATATAACGATCAATTTAAGAACACAATATTTGTACATGAGAAAAATTGAAATTTCTAATATTTTTCCGACAAAAATTGGTAGTACAGAAATTAGCTTCTATATAAAATAAATGCAAACAATTTGGATCTGGTAGGACAAGTTTTTGTACCCCCTTTCGTTTAAATCACTTTATGAAAATTCAGACTTCATGTGGTAAAAAAGTCCAATTTTATTTATGATGCAAAGGAGTTCTAAATAGTAATTGAACACAAAAGTTTACTGTACTAGATTTGGATTACGTAGACCTATTTTGGGGACCCGACCTTATATAAGGATTCTTATGAAAAGTAAGTCTTCATATGATAAAATATTTTTAGTGTTAATATTTTACAATGAAAATTGGTCTGTAATAGTAATTTGGGAAAAATCAATATCTACATCATATTTGAACAAGTTAGGTCTATTTCTTTGGCTCATTCACATATAGAGTTTCTTATGAAATGTAAGCCTTTATAGAGCAACCAAACCTAGTTCATGGTACTTCACGGCAACAATTGTAGAAAAATAAAAAGATCTTTGACAGAGAAATGAAACTTGCTACATTTAGATTAAGTCAGTTCATGCTTTAAAACTTCTTATCTCTAGGGGTTTCCATGAAACTTCATTACTTTACATAGAAGCCAGCTATATTGAATCGAAAATTAAAATACGAAGAAATACACAAGCTTAGTTGCAAATAAAAAAAATATGCATCAACTTCTGATAATGTGAAGGACTCTACGTTGCCAAACCGCGAATACAAGTTAGAAGGTGAAAAGTTAATAGAAATTTATAATTTATTATAAAAATTGTGGCTAGCTAATAATTCTGGTCAAAAAAATTTAATTTGGACCTAATGATGTCAACAAATTTTTGAGATTTTGTAAAGGTTTAAGATCGGGCGTGAATAGCGTGGAAAGAAGTCCAACTATATCCATCTAATTTATGATTGTTCAGATTAAGACTGGGGCTTATCTGTTGATGGCAGCCTTGTAGTGTCACATCACTCTATTTTAAAGAAAAACTAACCAACGCCAACTTCTGACAATGTTAAGTGCCAGATCGAGAATACACGTTGGAAGGTAAAAAGTTAGTAGAAATTTATAATTTCCTATAAAAATCGTGGCTAGCTAATAATTCTGGTGAAAAAAAAAATTTCAATTTGGAGATAATTATGTCGGAATCTTCAGAAAATCTTGGAGATTATGTAAAGATTAAGATCGAACACACACACACACATGAAGAAGCGGGGAAAGAAGTTAAACTATATTCATCTGATTAAGTGATTGTTCAGATTAAGACACGATTTCATCTGTTAAAAGAAGCATTATCTATTTGAAGGTCAAGCTAACCCCTCTCCCCCTTTCATACAAAAATTTAAAAATTTCTTGATTCACATTTGGAAACTTTTGTTCTTAAAATGATTCATTTATTTTTCTTAATTCAATTCTCTTACTTGGCATTAAGCAGAATTATTATTAAATTTTTCATTAAACATTAAAAGAAGTTTTCAATATTTCTTTTATCAATTTTATCTGATTATTTTGTAATTTTTCAAAATTTTTTTTCTTATATATTATGAATTTTATATAAATCGATTCTTGTGTGTACGCTCGTGATGAGTCGAATGATGAATTCTTTGGCATAAAATTCATCAAACAACGAATGAAAATACACTTATAATGTAAACTCGTATACACTTAAAACTAAATAACAGTGAGATTTTTAAAAATCAAAAATATATAACTTAATTCGAATGACAAAACTTAACAATATCAACAGCTAATACAGAAAGTAGTTTATTTGAATTAGTCGTTATTTCTTTGATTTTTCTTATACAATCGCTGCTATTGAAACTATAAATCAGTTCGTTGGCCGTACATTTTTTAAGAAATATAAGTAAATCGT
This sequence comes from Glossina brevipalpis, assembly GCA_000671755.1. Taxonomy (NCBI): domain Eukaryota; kingdom Metazoa; phylum Arthropoda; class Insecta; order Diptera; family Glossinidae; genus Glossina; species Glossina brevipalpis. The sequence continues at coordinate 290,547 of KK351213.1, forward strand.
ATATAATTTGTAAAATCCATAATTCTTCCGTGCATAAATAATCGCAAAGTAATGATAAAATTTGTTGAATATTTCCTCTTGAAAATTCTATATTAGGATCAGCTTCGATAAGTAATTCATAAATGGTGTCAGCAGCCACCCTTCTTATATGCGTATTCTCGTTACGTAAAACATCAATTAATAATTGTAAAAAATCAGCTTCAATAATTTTTTGTTTTTGGCAACGATTTCCTTCCTGTATGATATGACATGAAAGGATAAGAGTTTGTACAACTACTTCGGCGTCATCGTTCATTTCTGCCAGCAGAAGTTTTATAAAAGCTATTATATTATGTTCGAAAAGTAAATTTACACGATATTGCGAACCAGATGATAAGTTTTGTACGATAGTAAGTGCTTGCTTTCGCAATACAATTTCAGGTTGAATCATCATCGCTAATAAAGGTGAAATACCATCGTGACCACATATTAAATCATATTCACGTGAATTATTTTTCGCAACACTATCTATTGTCCGCAAAGTCAGTTCACAGATTGCAACTTCTTTATAATGTAACAAACAGGTCACCAGTTCTTGTGTGCCACCGACCTGCCGTATCAAGATACGATGCTCTTCGGATAATGTTGAGGTTGTATACAAAACGTTCAAAAGTTGTAATTTCAGTCGGGGACAATTAGTTTGACTTGAACACCAAACTAACATCGATATAACACCGCTTGCAATCAATTCTTTAATGCTGGGGCTCTTAGTAGAAGTTAATAAATTACAAAATGTATGGGCGGCATAGAATTGTTGTTTTGGAGTTCTCATATTCCAAAATATTTCCGTATATTGTTGTAGATCGTAGACCATTTGTTTTTCTTGTTCCCGTCGTTCTTTTTGTTGTTGTCGTCGCACTTTTTGCTGATGTTGTAGTTTTTGTTGACAACTATTTGTTCTTTTAAAATTGTCCATTTTTTCGTTTCCGTATAAAATAAAATTTTTATATAAATCCTTAGCAAAATTGTACTTAACTACTGGAGAATGAGTGCTTGACTATATTTATGCTTCGAAAGGTACTTTGCTTTTAAATATTTTTTTTTTGTTTATTTACTACCTGTGGATCAATAATTCGATTTTAAGAATTTATTTTGTAATTTTATGATTTTCATTTTGTGGTAAAACCATTTTTTTGGTTTTTCTTTTCCTCTAGAAATTTTCAAAAAATTAATAATCAAACTAATTAATATTTTGTTGCTGAAATCATATGATTTGCTATCAATAAATACTATTCGCTCTGTGTAACGCGTAAATTAAGTTACACGAAAATCTTTATTATTCAAAATTTGGACGCGTGTTGAAGATGTACAGATTAGACGGGTATAGCGCAAAGTATACACGACGGGCGTAACCACCTCGTCTTAAAAGGGTAATATGTTGAACTGAGCTGCTCGGCTATTCCCGCCAAGACTATCACTCTATAGGGTCAAGGTAAACTCAGCGTAGAGCGTCACTAAATTGAATCGAAGACAAATAATTGTTATCCGCCAAGATAAACTCAGCGACAATCGTTGAAATCAATTGAATTTTATTTTACAAGTTTGCCTATTTATATACTAAAATTTCTTAGATTAAATCCCTACAAAATATTCAAGAAACTACTTAATCTACAGAATTACAGAATTACTACAGAATGTAAACAATTAAATGTTTACTTTACAAAATTCATAATGTAAACTATCAAATGGGACGCCGATGCAATTTGCTATTTAGTGCATACGCAGCATTTTTGGGATTGTGCCGTTCGTTTTTCTTTTCTTTCTTTTTCAATTTTGAACACTACTCTCTGAATACGTTATACACGCTACGTTATGCATACATTACACAGGTAATGTTAAAAGATCTTGTGGGTGATAGGTGTTATAAAATAATAGATTATAGGCGGGCATTAAGTCCGCAACAGAGTCTCAACCGAGCATAAGATGATTAACTCTAGTAGAATGCGTTTATCTTTTAATTCGAAACGGGCTTAGTCACCTCGTCTCTGTAGAGTATATAATCAAACTACATTGCTCGGTTGTTCCCGCCAAGACTGCCGTGAACTCTTATTCTGCCAATGAGTTAGCAACCAAGTAAGCTCACTTATAGATGTCTCTCACTTCCATTTTTATGATATCCGTAAATATTATGATCTTCTTTTTCTTTTATATATCAGCTGTCATCCTTATCTAACTCTACAAGATCATTGCTTAGATATTTGCTTAAATTTTTTTTTTTTACTTTAACATTAATATGGAGTGCAAGCGCGAACATGTCCGCCATATTTGGTTTTATTATAACTGGCACATTCGTTTTGCTATTTTGTTTGCAACAACCAGAAGGAAGCTTCATAAATCTCAAAATCCAAATATATATATACCCCATCAGCTTCAAATTTAGAAACGATTTAAATGATTTCGTCTGTCTGTCTGTTTGTGGTAAACGCTCTACTAGATGCCAAAAATGAAGATATCGATTTCGAATTTGAAACAAGCATTGAAAGTCCTTGTAGGCAGATTAGTATTGAAAATAGGTCAATTTGGATAAAGGAGACGGCTGTTGTACACCGTAAACCTAGAACACCTTTACTTTTAGAGAAAAAAAAAGTTGGGTTCTTACTTAGTACTCATGAACTAATTATAGAGAGATCTATAGAAATTTACATATTTATCAAGCCTGATATAAAAGTGTATTTGCAGCTGTGGATCAAAGCAAAGATTGATAAGAATTCCCGCGAAATCTAACAGGTAAAGTGTTTAATGAAACTACGAGAATTTCATGAATTCTCTACCCTACCTGTAAAAGCATTTTAAGTATAATAAATATTAACAAAAATGTTAGGATCTTACTTTGGAAATTCGTTTTATCGTAAGATGTGCTTATTAAATATGTCGTTATTTTTGGGCGGTAAATTTTTTGTTTCACCGTCAAACCGGATCAATATGAACGAACTATATAAATTACCTGCCAGTCAACTACTGCACTAAACCTAACAAATGTATCAAATCGAAAAGCTAATACCAAGCTTACTCTCTAATGAAAAGAAGGCAAGCGAGTGGATGAACATTGATGAGATTCAATGGTTTTTGAATGAGTACATAATACGGAATATGAGGTGTTTACTTAACAATTCAAGTCGGATTTATTAAAATGGCAGCATGCACGAATACGCAAAAAAGTTGAGAAAAGAAAATCGTTTGAAAACTGCGTAGGCAGGTACCTGTTGCTGAATGCTATAAATTGTTAAGCGATATATTCGCACAGATATAATGTAAATTTCACTTTAATTCCTCTTCTTGAATATCTGGTATTTACACAGAAGAGGCATTAGCCTGTTTAAGCATAAATATTTGATTTATTATGAACAATTTCCAAGAAGTAATAAAAGTTAAATTCATTTGTGTGAGTCACAAAACTTCTTGACTTATTCATTATAAGTTTGTTTTTTTATACCTTGGAATATAGTGAAGATGCTCTATGGCTATGTCAAGTACAATTAAAGATGTGCGCAATACAAATAGAAGTAAATTTGATTACAGTATAAAATATAATTAAAAGTTGAGTGTAAAGAAACTAAAAGTATACCTGATGACAACTTCAAATATCTTATACACTTAAAATTATATTTCATCTGCCCGTCTCATATGTTATTGTAAAGGTCGCATGTAAAAGTTCCGTTGACCCCTTGCAAATGAAATTTCTAAAATGTTTTAGAAGTAATAAAACGAACTATTTTTCAATCCCCCTTTGCCCATCATAAAACTAAGTCACAAAGCTTTATGCATCTGGCGATTAATGAAAAGATTGACAAAGATCCGATAGTAAAATATGAAACAATTATTCGATTATTCACTGGAAAATCCAGCGCTTACGAGGATTAAAATAAACACTAGAATAAAATGTATCAGTCCGTATCTGATTTAAAGGTTTATAAGCAAAATATATGTACGAGACGAGATAATTGCATTGTGGTATTAAAGAAAATAAATAGATTCAGAACGGTATCGGTACGCTCCGCGGAGTGAATTGTAAAGTGATAAAATCTTTGTTTTGTTCCTTTGCTCACTTGTCACTTATCATTTATCGGAATTGAATCTGGCCCCTTCCAGTAGAACGTTTGTTTTCCACAACACTCCGACTAACTGAACCATGACAGATATTTACTTCGAACTGTATAAGTTCCATATATTTAATATAATTCAAATTTATTTCGAAGGAGCAAATTCAAAAAGATTTAATATTTTCTTCCGGTTTAGTAAAAATAATAATAGAAATAATAACAATAACAATAAAAGTAATAATAATAATAATAATAAAACTAATAACAATAATAATAATAATTATAATAGTAATAAAAATAATAATATTAATAATAATGATAATAATAATAAAAATGATAATAATAATAATTATAAAATATATGTAAACCCGGACGAAACAGCGCATAAGATAAATCCACCTTTTATTATACCGATCAATTCATAATTATTTCCTGAATTCATTTAACCTTGTCTGTCTGTCTGTCTAACGTCTGCCCATGTATCTTCATATTCAACCTGTAGGAACAATTTGTAAAATATTTTGATAAAATTTGTTCTACTGACGTATCGAGTCAGATTACTATATAATAATGAACGGACAGACGTATATTTTTGCAGCAATAGTTGTTGTTATATATATTAAATATATAATGTTCTTATGTCATTGCCAAGCGAGCTAGCTTAGGGTGAAATAGTCTAAAGACCTCTAGCAAAGGCAAAACTAATTGACATGAAAAATTCATAAAATACGCTTGCAGCTCATGATATTTTAATTATGATTCTTTTTTTTCTAGAATTCTATGTTTAACTTTGTTTCGATACCTAAAGTAAGTCTTACTTTACGTATTGTAAGTACCGTTATAATTACGTAGATTAAATTGTTCTTTACGTGTATTATAAGTTCCTTTAATAATTACCTGACGCCCGCAATCGTACCTAAGTTGTTTAGAAGTGACACTACAAGTCAGCGTACCGTTTACTACTTACTACTACTGACACTAACAAAGTCACTCACATATGGTCTAACTTACTGGGTGTCTACAATCATATGCTGTAAGTAGACAAATAAATAAATGTGATTAACAGCTGTTAATAGCGTTTTATTATAATAATAAATGTCATTAACAGCTGTTAATAGCGTTTTAATTGTAAGAAACGACATTGACACTAGAGGTGTTGCCGCATTCGAAGTATTATTGACTGCTGACTTCAAATGCAACCATTCAACGACTGGTAACACTATGTTCGAGTATAGATGGCGAGAAAATAATAAATGCGCGCACGTCCTCTTTTTTGTTACCATCATCGAGGACCGAACATATTTTTTGCTTCATCACATATTAATGTGAAAACGCAGGAGCCAGAACAGTTGCTGAAAGAAAGAAAGACAAGGAATAACTACCAACTTATGGATACGCAATCTTACTCCTGATTTATGAAAGATTTTTCTATTATTATTCTGCCTAAATGTAACCAAACCTAAGCTTACGTTTTAGTTTACGTTTAAGCAATGATTTCTGATAATAAAGTTAATGCACTTTTACTCAGAGTATTGAATATTTCTACTGTAAATGTGAAAAAAATTATTCAAATATTGATATGATTCGAAAAAAAGTTTTCATTTCTTTTTTTTGTTAAAAATGAATCAAAATAAAAGAAAGGTTATGTTATGGTTTGTTAATCTTGTCAAAAGAAAAAAAATTGAATTTTAAGAAAAATTTTTTTTTTTACAATTTTGAGAACTTTTTGTTTCGCAGCTGTTCGAGGGTCTTCAAATACTTACATCGCTTAGTATATTCTATGATTTGTTTTATTTCTCATTTGGGTTTTTATATTTTTATTGTTATTATGTATTTATTACAATCGTGCTTATATACATTTACACTGAAAATTGAAGTTTTTAAAAGTCAGAATCCGAAGCAATTTCTTCGTGCTCAGGGATAATAAAAAAAGTTTTTTTTTTGTTGTCATCATAAGGAGTAAAATTTGATGCTGTTCTTGCAAAAGTAACGCATCTTAAGTATCTCTGCCGTGAATACGACGTGGAGTTAAGTGAATATCTTTCGATATTAATTAACTGCAATAGGGCTCCGTCGGATTCAATAGCTCAACGCTTACAGTTTAATTCCTTCAAATAAGCTAACCAGATAAATTTCGGAAGCCTCAAGTAAAGCTCCAATGGCGGACGATTGGAAATGTAAATCAGTTTTGAAATTCTCTGCAATTTCCTCCATCAAACTTTGGCAAAGCGCTTTTGCTATTCTCAGTTTTGTCGATTGTTCATAACATCCCATTTTCCGTAAGGCGACACTACCGAGACGGAAATGCGGCTTCTTAATGGTGGCACTAATAGTGGGAACCGATGTACGAGTGATCTTAATGATTGTTTTTCGCGGAACATTACCACCGGTCGACATACGGACTGTCTGTTTGTTTCGAATGATTTTTCTCTCTTTCTCCATTGAACAATTGAATATAAATTTTTATGTTATTTTTGAAAAATATTTGATGAAATTATAGAAAAAATTTGACAGCTAATGCAAAGATAAATATTTCTTTTTTTGTTATTGAGATTTATTATTATAATTCGAATTAACTGCCAACGATACATACAGTTGTTTGTATATGATAGGAGAACAAATTTGATTGTGTTGTTGTGAAAGAAATCTCAACGCCAACCACGTGTTTGAATTGAAAACATAATCTGATAGCCAAACAGCAAGTATATTATATTTATAAAGTTTATTAAGAGAGTACTACACTTGAATAAAAGTATTATTATATAATAATTTCAATTGGACTACAAGGTAATATCAACTAAATAAATGTTTTGTTTTAATGTAGAAATTAATAAAGTTACTTACATAACTTAAGAGTTGAAAAGAATTTTGTATTTTCCTTTATATAACCAGGTGGGCTGAAAAGTTCGTAGGCTAACATAGAAAATTTTTTTTTTGATAGAATTTGATTTTATTATTCAATACAGTTGCTTTTGAGGGCGATACAACGATTTTAGCGGTCATAAAATTTTTCGATATCATTTTTATAGTACGATTTGTCTTTAGCCTCAAAATAGATGTGCAGTCCACTCTACTTACTGTCGATTGGACTCCTGTGTGAAATGATGTAGCCATGTCATTTCATCCATTGTCACATATCGACGCAAAAATTCGGGTTTATTACGATTGAACAGCTACAAACACTGCTTAGAATCATCAATTCGTTGTTGTTTTTTGGTCGATTGTGAGCTCGCTGCGGTAGTCACTTTGAACAGATCTTTCGTATATCTAAATACTGATTTACGATATGTCCAACACTTTCCTTTGATATCTTTAGGGTCTCAGCTATCTCAATAAACTTCACTTTACGGTTATCCGAAATTATTTTGTGGACTTTTATGATGTCTTCGCCGACAAAAGCCTCTTTGGGGCGTCCACTGCTTGCATCGTCCTCGGTGCTCATTTCGCCTCGTTTAACTTCAGCAACCTACTTCTCTACGGTTGATTTTCCTGATGCAAATTCCGAATAATGTTTATCAAGCCAAGCCTTAAAGATTAGGAGTAACTAAAAATCATATGGATTTAATACTAATAGCGCCATCTATATGTCAGTTTACGAACTTTTTAGCCCACCTGTTATAAATATAAATTTTTTATCACTCTACACTGAGGATATGGAATAAGGTTGGGATACGAATTTGTGTTAGTATTTTATACTATATAGACCCTTTTAAGGCGGAGCATATGGAAATAACAAAAGACATTGCTTGATAGTTGGCTTTATTTTCTCTTTGTGATAAATTAAAGTGAAAGCCAGTAGAATAACAAATTCTTTATCATTAGAAATATTTAGAGAAAAAAAAAATATTCAGAAATTATTATAATTTATTATTAGCTGCGCGTTAATTATTTAGAATGCATATCGAAAGACAATATGGTTTTGTCAGAAGAATTTCATTTTAGAAACGATACTAAACCTCACAACAAATTGTGTGCCGTCATTGAACGTGTTTGCTTCTCGAAGAAGTAAACACATATTCAGAGAGAGAGAGAGAGAGAGAGAGAGAGAGAGAGAGAGAGAGAGAGAGAGAGAGAGAGAGAGAGAGTAATTTATTTTGTTATTCATTTTCTTTTCTAGGTTTTGAAGAACTTTTTGAAAGTATTTAACAGTAACGGTACAAAGGTATCATCCTAAAAACACTAGGAGTAAGATGTTAGTGTTTTTCTCAAGCCTCTCGATTCATGTTATAAATCTACAGATTAATTCATCACTATCGCGTTACGACTGTTTACAGTTTTAATGGATCCATATAATGATTTTTGCTTAAAACAAAAAATTAAAGCATTTATAGTGTACTGGAGAGATTTTCAAAGAGTGAAAGCAAAATTGTTATCTCCGGACTTGCTACGATGTATTACAACTTTTGAAAGGACGCAATTGAATAAGACCTTTGGAAAGTTACTAGGGAAGACCGATAATAAAAAAGTAGCCAGAGCTAACTATATTGAAAAATTTGTTTTGCCCCAACTTTCATTCATAATAGTGAAAAGCCTTCCACGTACTGAAAACGAAATCAAAAATGGTTTAAAGCAGAATATATACTAATCGATATATTGATAGATTGAAGAAATATAAAAAGTTTATTTTTCCAACCTTTTAATGGATCCACGATAAGTAAGTAGTCTGCTTGATTAACTTACGATAAATGGGATCTTTTCTCCCTTACCCTTTTAACCATTTGCTTTTAACTATATGAACAGACCAGATACAAATTCTTGCTTCACTTATGGCAAGTGCGGAGTGTTAGTCGTGATAGTAATATAAATAAATATTTTAAATATTAATGTCACATAAAATTGTTTTCTTTTTCTTTCCTTTTCTTTCCTTTCCTTTCCTTTTGTATGATGCTTTCTTTGCCATTGAGAATTCAGATTTTAAGACACATGACAACTCGATGTTCTTGTTGTAAATGAAAATGTTCTAAACAATCAACATTACTTGGCAATAAAAAAATAAAAATGCAATGATTACCAGAGAAAAAAAAGTCTTCATTTAGATCATGAAATATATTCTGAAGGATAAACGACATAAAAAGAAGATGTAAATGCTTATAAAATATTTCCGTTTCAAATAAAATGCTCTTAATTTATGTTAACGTTGAAGAGTAACACTTGAAATTTCCATTAAGATATTTTCTGTTATATTTTGTATTGCAATGAGGTGGAATATAGATGAAAATATACAAAAATAAAAATATATTGAAATGAAAATCTCTAATCGTTTTATGCCCATCATTGAATGAATTGCGAGAATTTCGCGAAGTTAGTTGCGAAATAGCTTAGTTTAACAGCGAAAGTTAAAAAGACTGTTTTCCATTATATAGTTGAAAATATCGGCATAGAAATCCGGTTAAATAGATTATTGTCTTAATAAGCTTCGATCGGTTAATCGTTGAACAATACTTTGACAGATGTATTCGATTATAAGTTTCTTGTCTTAGAAATCAGGTGTAATTTATAATGAATTTAATAATTTGATAAAAAAAAAACATCCAATAATTATTAAACCTTTAGAGAGAGAGAGTAGGACATTTTGATTTTCCAGTTTAGTTTAATGTGCTTAAAGGATTATTTCTTTTTTTTTTAGTCCTCGTGACAGTTCCTATAGCAAGCTTTTCGAAAAGCCATCAATTTGTAACGTTCGTTTTGAAGAGCTTGTTCTAATTCTAAGACTTTTACATGAATTTCCATTTCTTTTGTTTTTAATTGAGAGGGCGTTAGATGTATTAATTCCAATTCATTCAAATTATTCTCTTGAATATTTCCATCTTTAACAGCTGCTACTACGGATTCTGTTGCCTGAGATACCTTACGCGATGCTTTAGTTAACTCTGCTAAAGCACGACTATACCTATCAGCTTTTACATTGCTTGCTATTACGAGTTGAGCCGTGCTGGCAGCAATCTCTTGAGCTGCAACAATTATTTCGAAATTATTGGATGATTCCGCCGTTAAGAGTCTATTTGCTGACTCCACTAAAAAATTTGCTCCTTTTGCGATATCTTTGGAAGCAGATATCAAACCTTCTGCCCATTGACTGTTGCGCTTATAAAACTCTTTACCAGGGAAATGAGCTTTTCCTTGTGCAACAATTTCTTCTTGAAGTAAGCGAGACTTTTTAATTAAAATTTTAATAGCTTTCATTAAAGATGAACACGAATCAAGGATTGCTTCATGTTTTTCTAATTTTATACCATTAGTTGATGTTTTCGAATCGGAACATATCTCTATTATTTTATTAGTCGCATTTTCAATTACTTCATCCGTAACTTTTAATTCCATTTGTAACGTATCTTCCATATAATGTTGTTCTGTCGAGACATTAATCATAGTAAACCTTAATTCGTGCTTGACTTTTAAATTGACACTTGATTCTGGTGAAATTATCTCTTGTAAAGTATTTGCATTTGATCCTGTTGACAAATTTTGATATATAGGTTCACGTTGAATATTTGTTGTCTCTAAACTTACTATCATTTTTCTGTTATTAGTTCTCCACCAACCACCTTTACCATTAGTAATATAAGAAATGCATCCATGAAGTGATGTTATACTCTGTATAAGGGTTAGACATGTTGAAATTATTGTACTTATTTCTCGCGGACCTTTACAAAATTTAGAATAATCGATGTTTAATTGCTGTAACATTTGTTCAATTGACCCAATATTCTGTAAAGCTTCTTCTGCAGTTGATTCAGAATTAGTTCTTAAACAATCTAAAATTTTGAATGTTTCCTTCATCGCAGTAGATACCGTGTCCACTAAGAGATTTTCAGGTCTTAGTTGTTGTGTTTCGTTCTTCGTTTCAAGTAATTTATTATTTGGTGGTGGTATGTTTTCGTTTAGATTTCGTAAGTTTTCATTTAACTTAAGCTCTTCACCGGACGATCGGGGTTCAACTGGTACATTGCTGTCTGTTGTTAGGCTGTCTTCATAATTTTCATTTTCTCGTAAAACTTTCGCATGTTCTAACCGTTTGAAATTGATTTCATCATCATTGCTAAGATATTTGGGAACAAACGAATCATTTCGCTTTAGTAATTCTTGATAGTTGATTAGCTGGTGAACGGATTCCTCTTTAAGTTCTTCAAACATTTTTTGCATTAATATAATATCGGATTTCAATTTATTGATTTCCAAATTTTTGTTTGCAAGTTGCTGCTCATGTTCCCTGGTTTCCATATTTAATTTCTCTTCCATTTCTTGGATCTTGAGTTTGAATCCTTTCATATCCATTAACAGAATACCTTCGGTTCTTAATAGATTTATGTGTTCCTCCCTTAAATTCGCATACAATAATTTCATTTTTTCAAATTTTTCCTCAATAAACTTTGTTTTTTCCTCCCATTCTTTGATTTCATTTTCCGTACTTGATAAGTCTTTTAATTGATTCTCTAAATTTTCGTTTGTAATCATAGCTTCGATAAGTTTACATTTAGCTGCCGTTAATTCGGTTTGAAGTGAATGATTTTGAAAACTTAATTCCGATATTTGATAAATTAATTTTGCTTCATTTTTTAATTGTCCCTCTTTTACAAGTAATTCTTCTTGTAATCTTTTTATAATCTCATCTTTTTCGCTTAAATTTGGATTCTCAGTAAACCTTAAATTATCTGTAATATTTTTCATAGATTCTTCTTGTTCTAGCTTTATATCCACTTTAGGTGGAACATAAATGCCGAGTTCGATTTCAGATAAGAAATTTGGAGCATTTTCTGGTAAAGATGGAACTTGAATTACATCCGCGAAATACTGAAGTGGTCTAACGTTATTATAAAAATATTTAATTTTTGAAAAAAGATCATTGAAACGTTCTCTATGGCCGCTAAGAACATCGCTCGGCAATCTATTATGCAATTTGAATATCAAACGTACCGATATGTCGTATAAAGGATTCGAATCTTGAATTAAATTAATTAGTGGTGATAGACGACACTGCCCTTGAAGTATCATTGATGACATACGAAACATATTCACCGAATCGAAAATTTTATTTTGAACATCGATTATATGATCCAAATAATCAAAAATTTCCACACAAAGCTGGAAGTATATATTCGCGTCATCATTTGCATAATTTTCAATTTCGTTGAATTCAATCAGCAGAGAACCCGGAAATATGACATTTTTTTCATGAAATTCTAATTTATTTACAATAAGTTTTGTATAAGATTCAATGCAGGCCCCCACACCATCTTGTAAGTGACCCCAAAGTTTTCCAACGTCAAGTATTAAAGCTTTATGAATTAATGATTGTTTCAAACTTATTGGATGACCTTCTCTCATTACTTTATGTAGCATATGACAAAATTTCCAAGCTGTGAATCGATGTACCATTAGAGGTTGTCGCGTTATTATTGACCAAAACGATTTGAGTTCTTTTGTGCGATAAGTAGCTATGATAACATTACGGGCATGTTTCATTTTAAGTGGAGCTTCAGAAGGATTTAAAGCTTTCGTAATGCTGACAACAAGATTATTTGAATCTTTATCCATTTTTGAATAGTAACTTAAGCTAAGTTAGTTAGTTAGTTTATATTAGAGCTGCAACGAGAGAACATTTTAATAATATTTAAACATTAAATGTATTTATTAAGCACATCTTATCTTAAAAATTTACACCAAAATTTGGTATAAATGAAAGCATCGGCAGCAATAGTACTATTTTCAAATAAAACCATTTGGACTTTTGCAAAAAAAAAAAAAAACAAAAAATTTAAAGATGGAAGTTTTTCGATTATTTGTTTAGAAACAATTAATTTACTCGATTAGTCTTTTCTTTTTGGTTGATTGTATTCAAAAATTTTTCGTGTCTAAGCAAACCCTATTTTTAAAATGAATTCTCTTTCTACAGATTTGCAGTCACATTTACGGTTTTTCATTTAAAACGTAACTATATCTACAGAAAGATTAAAGCTATATTCAATACAACAGTTACGAGTCCAACGATTTTATTATTTAGTGTTTTTTTTTTGAGTGCTTTCGCCAGTCGATCTAAGGTATATGTAGCTTTTCTTGTGTAGAGTCCTCTCGCAAATATTACTTATTCTGCTTTTTTGTTTTCGCACCCGAAAGCGTCAAATATTAAACTGCAATTGCCTTTGGTGGCTGCGTTTGATATACAGTTTATAACGATTTTTGTGTTAACTTTTAAATCCATCCATCCATCCACGAAATTATGATAGAAAGAAAAAACCGCCTTTGATGCGCGATACGATAAATAACAACTAAGAAAATTATATTCGGTTGTATCGAATCTTTTATGACCATCACCTTTATCTTGAAAAGAGGGGGGAAACTTAATTTTAATATGTCGGCGTGGCGGATTCTTGTTATTTTTATGGAATACCACGGAAATTATTATTGTGTAGTCTACGAGTATCAAGTAAAACATCCAGATAAGAGGCGTGTTTGCAGCTTTTTTTATACTGTAAACTGTGACCGATTTGGCTTCTTTTCATAATGTAAAGCCGACGTCTTCACTTTTGCGGTCAGGAGAATGTTTAGCAGAGACCGTCAGAAGCTGGCCGGACGGACAAACCAACATACGGACAGAGGGACAGACGGACAGATGGACAAATGGGCAGATGGACAAATGGACAGACGGACAGATGGACAGACGGACAGACGGACAGATTAACAGACGGACAGATGGACAGATGGACAGATGGACAGATTGACAGACGGACAGATGGACAGACGGACAGACGGACAGATGGACAGACGAACAGACGGGCAAACTAACATACGGACAGGCGTATAGACGGAAATGCTTAAATCGATTCTAAATTAAATGCTGATCATATATTAAATTTGTGTGGTCTCTGGAGCTTGATTCTGGACATTACAAATCAAATTATTATATTCCTAATTTTCGGTGGTGAGGTATAAAAAGAAACATTTCATTTCTTCACTTAGTTGATATAAAATATATTTTCTTATTTATGTTTCTTGATTCTCAAAATGTTCTTCTCTTACTGTTACTATTATAACAATAATTTTGTAAATATTTTCTTGAAAATACATCCTTCGTTTGCAGTTTGCTTAGATTTTCTATAAGGAAATGTATGGATTTATACTTCGTTACCTTCATTAATTTGCTTAGTTATCTATATTAAGAATTGTAAACTAACTGAAGGGCTTCAACTGATACGTGAACATTTTTGTTTAAACTACTCGCAAATTGTTGTTTACGATGGAGACGAGTTGGCACATAACACTTTCAAAAACACATACTGAGTTTGACTTCTATTTTGGCCCATCAAAAAAAAAACAATGTTCTATCAACACAGGAAAATAGCATTTTTCCCTTACTTCGAAAATAAAAAGAGTAGCGTCACTAAAAACCGCTGTCACTAGTAAACAAACAATCGAAATGATACAAAATTTTGACAAGCGTCGTTTCAAGATTATTTTTTTTTGTACCCACTATCGAGAGGTGTAGGTTTATTCATTTTGTTTGCAGCTCAGTCCCAGAAGGAAAGTTTAGAAACCTTATAAAAGTATATACAGATTCAATAGTACCAACGAATTTGGAATCGATTTAGACATGATCGTCCGTCCGTCT
>KK351213.1:305416-338235 GCA_000671755.1 Glossina brevipalpis
CGTCTTTCCGTCCCCCGTCTTTCCGTCCCTCCGTCCTTCCGTCCCTCCGTCCTTCCGTCAGCCCGTGCTTCCGTCTCCCCCTCCCTCCGTCTCTTCATCTCCCCGTTCCTCCCCGTTCCCCCGTCCTTCCGTCCCCCCGTCTCCCCGTCCTTCTGACGCCCTTTCGTTCGTCCGTCCCCCCGACCGTCCGTATGTTCGTCCGCCCATCCGTCTGTTCGAGCCTGCGTTTCCCTGTCCCTCCCCCTGTCAGTCCGACAGTCCGTCAGTCTGCCCGTCCGTCCGTCTGTTCGTTCGTATGATTCTCGGTTCACTTGTCTGTCCGTTTACCCGTTTGTCTGTCCGTCTGTCCGTCTGTCCGTCTGTCCGTCCGTTCGTCCGTCCGCCCGTCCGCCCGTCTATCCGTTTGCCAATTCGTCCGTCCATTCGTCTGTCGGTGCGTTCGTCCGTCTCCAAGTTCCAGTCCCCGTCCCCCGTTCCCCGTTCCCCGTCTCCCTTCGCTTCTTTTTCGCCCTTTTGCTAGTTTTTGTAGTTTTTTTTCGAACTTTTTATTAAGATAAAGGTAGTGGGCATAAAAGATTCATCTCATCCTAATATAATTTTCTTATTTGTTGAAATATAAAATTCATTTCTTGTTAGTGACAACATCAAGGGTGCATTGCATAACTTTATTAAGGTCTCTGATCTCAATGCTACTAAAAAAAGGAGCAAATTTAATATACACGCCCATCTTACGATAGTCGATATCATAGTAGTATCTAATTGCAACCAACAAGAAGTGCACATACTGCGCTACACCATAAAGAAAAAATATGATATATTCCCAATGCAAACGAATGCAAAGTAAAGAAATCTTGAGTAAAGAACGGAAATGTTTGTGCGTATGTTAAAGAATAATCAAATAATATAAATTGAACGAGCGATAGTCTACGCTGTTGCAGTGTTACCGTAAAAAGGAACGAGCGTTCAAAATTAATGTCAGAAAAGTTAAGAAGAGAAAAAAAAACCAAAAATTGTTGATTTTCTTTTGTTTGTAATCTTTTATGCGTTCGCCTTGCATTTTTTACTCTACATTTTACCCTCAGCTGTTTAAGGTTTTCGTTATTTGCAAAAGATGTAAACTTTTCATATCTTTTTCTTATTTGGGTTTATATATATATATATACATAGATATTTGTATATATATATATATATATATATGTATATATATATATATATATTTGTATATATATATATATTTGTATATATATATATATTTGTATATATATAGCGGATGATTGAAACTTTTCCACATTGATAGAAACTCATTAAAGCCTATGGGCCTAGAGCCATGTAAACGCATTCGCATTGTTTTACTTATTAAAGTGGAGCAAAAATAAGTATAAGAGATTGTATAGATTCAGGCAAAATTATGTAAAACTTTTCAAGAGTTTTTAAAACTTGTTTGTAATGCAACCGAAGAACAAAAAAAATTGCTTTAAATCACTTTTAATCTTTAATTACGAAACCGTACAAATAAAATTTGAATGAAAACAAAATTTAATTAAAAAAAATTATTATTATTTTTATTATTATTAAATTATTATTACTAAATTATTATTATTGTTATTATTAGACCAAAAAAAGTAAATTTTTGAAATAAAGTAGAGTGAAGACCTCTAGCCACTAAGGAAGGCGTCATAGTTTACTTAAGTCGACATTTTGTTTCATTTGGTTCATATTTATTGGCCTTTTTAATATACAAATTTCAACGATTGGATGATTTTTCTTTTAAAGGATCTAAAAGTACTTTAATCATAGCTTACAATAGAAAGCGTAATTTTTTTCATAACATGCACGCGTTTATAAAATATTCACATAACGAGTGGACTGAAAAGTTCATAGGGTGAAACATAGACGGTGCTATTGGTATTAAATCCATAGTTTTAGTTAGCTCTAACCTTCGAAAGACGCGTGTATAACTTTGACAGCTGTTGCACTATTAGTATGTGAGTTATAGCGATTTTAGTGAAGCAACTTTTGTTAGTTTGGAAAAATGGACAAAAAAGGAATTTCTTGTGTTAACAAAGCATTGCTTCTTAGCGAAAAAAAATACTATTGAAGCCAAAGCTTGACTTAATAAAGATTATTCGGACTTTGCACCAATAGAACCAACCGTAGAGAAGTGGGTTGCTAAATTTAAACGAGGAGAAATGAGCAACGAGGACGATGCACGCATTGGACGACCCAAAGAGGCTGCTACCGACGAAAACATCAAAAAAGTAATTTCGGATAACCGTAAAGTGAAGTTTATTGAGATAGCTGAGACCCTAAAGATATCAAAGGAACGTGTTGGACATATCGTGAATCAATATTTGGATATACGAAAGCTCTGTTCAAAGTGGCTGCTGCAACGAGCTCACAATCGACCCAAAAACAACAACGAATTGATGATTTTAAGCAGTATTTGGAGCTGTTCAATTGTAATAAACACGAATTTTTGCGTCGATATGTGACAATGGATGAAACATGGCTCCATCATTTCACACCGGAGTCCAATCGACAGTCAACCGAGTGGACTGCAAACCTAATTTGAGGCTAAAGACAAATCGTACTATAAAAATGGTATCGAAAAATTGTATGACCGCTAAAATCGTTGTATCGCCCTCGAAGGCAACTATATGGAATAATAAAATTAAATTCTATCAAAAAAAAAGAATTTTTCTATGTTGGCCTACGAATTTTCAGCCTAACTAATAGTTAAGATGGACCGACACACTTTAGAATATAAAACTCCATGTAATGCTGAGAAACGAACATTTTGTTGTTACAATATTTGTTTTTGTTTCTGTTTCTTGGATGTTATAAAAACTGTGAAGATCAAAATCATACTTCATTTTGCATCCACAGCATATGTCTAAGGTCATGAATTTAATCATCATTAAGACAAAGAGTTTTTTATACTCAAGCTTAAAAATGAGTGAAATAAAAGCTGCAAAAAACATATAGTAAGAAGATGATCTGCTAAGAACACTGTTCAAGATAAATAGTAGAAAAAAATCTTTTCTTGTTTAGAAGTAATATGCAAACACCTAGGATCAAGAGGCAAAATTTAAAAAAGTTATTTATAATAATTTAATTTAAAAGTTATTTTTCTGTTGCTTCCAAAAATAGCTGTAAGGAAGTAAGTAAAAAAGCAAAAAATATATCGATTGAAGAGAAATTTTTTTCACAATTTCCTTCAAGAGGTGAATTCAGTGTCAGAGAAGTTTCGGTAACATTAAGTCAATTAGGAAACACGAAACTAAAGTTAAGCGAACACTTATTCAGTTGTGGTTGAAGTAGGTGAAGAAAATAAACTTATCTTGTATATTCGTGACTCTTCCCGAGTATTTAAACTTGTTGCTTAACAAGCTCAGAGAATGCTGACAGAATGATTCTTGAAATTCGTTTAAGTATAGCATTATCCATTTTGTGGTTCGGATTTAGTAACCTCGTTTCAGACACATACATGAAACAAAACTATTATTTAGGCTATCGTGTGTATAGTGTAATATTTGCCATTTTACAATAAGTATCGCGAGCATTTAGTAACCGCAGAATGTCTTAACATAATAAAAGCTTACTACAAAAATGATGATTCTGCAGTACGTACATTACAGCCAGATTATGGCCGACATAGTTGCCCATTTAAGCGCACTATAGGCAAAACTGTAAAGAATTTTGAAGAAACTGGATCCGTAACAGAATTTTTAAGGCTTACATATCATCGAAACGCACGTCAGATAGAAAATATTGCTGCTGTTAGTAGAAGAGTCGAAGAAGATCCAAATTTACCCATAACATTTGTGGGCCTCTTAAGGTAAATTATGGTATATTTTGCATTTTGGGTTTATATTTCCGTCCTTACAAAATTCTAATAGAAAAACTGAAAACGGACCGGATCATGCAAGGCGCAAAATATACGCTGATTGGGTGCTAAAACAACAGTGTTTGGATGACAATTTATCACATTGAATTTTCTTCCATGATGAAGATCATTTAATGGATATGTCAACAAGCAAAATTCTTAGATCAGGGGCTATTATTGACGACAAGCCATTGCATTTCCATAAAGTCTGTGTGCGATAGACTCGTACTTTTTTGAACATGATCAGGCCTGACATTATCTATCAATTCTGATCGCTACAGCCCTATGGTTAGCATTTTTTTTGGCGTAAAATTGAAGTTATGTATCACTATGGACACTATGCCGGAAGTCGCGTAGTACGCTCCGTTTTGGTATTGTTGCACGAGAAATTTCCCGACGCTTTTGGTGATGTCGACCATCAAGATCGTGCGATTTCTCATCAATGGATTTTTTTTGTGAGATTATACAAAAGATCGAGTTTATGGGTAAAATCCTCAAACAATTGACTCTGATTCATTGTAAGTGAAAGTCCATCATATTATAGCCTGAGTTACTGGCCGCATCAAAATGGTCTAATCCTGTAAGACGTCCCGTAGAGGACATTTGAATGATGTTTTTATTCCACAAACAATGGAAAGATCTGAGCGATATATCAAAAGAAAAAACTTTCAACCAGATCTCAATCAGAAGTTAGTTTTATTTACATTTACTTTAGGAAGCACAGAATACCTTAATCCCAGAATTAATTTCAGTATCCCACAAATGGCCTTGTATCTCAGACAAAACCTAAAGCAAAGCGAAAGGAAGTTTTTTATATGCAGAATAGCGAAAAAACACTGAAATATTATGGTGGACTCTCGACAAAGTAACGACAAAGGGAATTGAATTCGGCTTAGAACCGCAACTGTCAGTCTTAATATACCCTTGATGAGCACACACATATCAAATACGAAAATACCTGTAAATAAGATCCAAATCAAATAAGCAATGGGAAACACACATCATACTTTCAATCTAAAATATGGTTTAAATTTCTTGTGTGCATTTTTGTTCTGTTGTTGTTGTTATTTTTCATTTCGTTATAACGGATATACTGGCTGTGGTTAAAGTACCAAAGAAATGCTTTTTCAACCTTTTCCTCCGTTTTGTTTTTGCTTTTTTTTTCTTTTTTCGAGCAGTAATTGTTGTGTTGTTTACTAACATCTCTTGCTTGTTGTCTGGTTTAAAAAAAGAAACGAGCCGTGAAATAGAGCACAAGTTAAATTCTTTTATTATCTCTTTATGGTTATGGTTACGTGAACGTTGTATACTCGAGTGTAAAACACCGCGAAAATAATGGAAAGTGAGTTTAGGTCAGAATGAGTAATGTGGCATTACTTTGTGCTTGAGATTAAGGGAATTTTTTATTTTCTTGCTTACTCCTTCCATAGCACATGTCAGAAATAACCCTACTGTCCACACGAAAGATAACAAGAAAATTGCTTGGTTTGGCGTGGAAATAAAGTGCGGAATTAAAGATGTTGACAAGAGGTTTCTAATTATTAAATTGTGGTCTCTTAAAACTTTGGTATAAGCTGGGAGTAAGGCATTTAATAGGTAATACTACCGTATGAGAATGAAATTGTGAGCCACATTTTCGAATTTGTTTACGAAACACCAATTAATGTGTTGAGAATAAATTTTTACACATGTACATCTTTGTACATCTTTGTTGGGATATTTGCATTATTTTTATTTTGATAGGCGTCGTTTTGAGGATTGGTTTTCTTTATACCTACAACCGAAGAATGTGCGAAATATATCTTTTTCTCAATTTGTTTGCAACATCCAGAAGGCAACTTCAGGTATCCAATAATGTATATATATTCTTGATCACCATTAAATTTCGAATTGATTCAAACACGTTCGTCTGTCCGTCTGTTGGTGGTAAACACTTCCGTGGTCGCAAAAATGAAGATATCGGAATCAAATTTGGCAGTAGCGTTAGGGGTTAACGATTGCAAATGAAATAATTTGCATTCTCGTTGGAGCGTAAATAGGGGTGACTTTTATTTACTCATTATTTACCAGAATCTTTATCATGCTTTCTGTGATTGCATAGAATACCAATTATTCTATGAGTTTGGTAACCTGATTGTCCGAGGACAAAGAATAAAATTATGGAAACGACATGACATGTCTAAACAAACGGAAAATGGAAATCATTTGAATCGTTTTTTATAGGTATGGCCAACCATCATCGAAACTGCCGAATTCAGCCAAAAGAGGTGATCTCAGCCCAAAGTGCTGATCTTAGCCAAAAGATCTGACCACATCCGAAAGAACTGGTCCCAGCCAGATGAGCTCATCTCAGCCGAAGAACGGATCTCAGCCGATAGAGCTGATCTCACCCAAAAGAGCCGATCCCAGCTGAAAGTGTTGATCTCAGCCGGGAGAATTGATTTCAGCCGATAGAAATGATCTCAGCCGAAAGAGCTGATCCCAACCGGTAGAATTTATCTCAGCCGAGAGACCAGATCTCATCCAAAAGAGCTGATGCCACCCGGAAGAGCTGATCCCACCCGAAAGAGCTTGTCCTAGTCGAAAGAGCTGATCTCAGCCGAAAGACCTGATCTGAGCCGAAAGGGCTGATCTCATTCGGATGAGTTGAATACAGCCGATAGCTCTGATCTAAGTCAAAAGAACTGATCCCAGTGAAAAAAGCCGATCCTAGCCGAAAGAGCTGATCTCAGCCGATAGAACTGATCCAGCCGGAAGAGTTGATCTCAGCTGAAAGAGCTGATCTCAGCCAATAGAGCTGATCTCAGTCCATAGGATTGATTTCAGCTAATAGAGGTAATCTCAGCCAATAAAGCTGATCTCATCCAATAGAGCTGATTTCAGCCGAAAGAGCTGATGTCAGCCGATAGAACTGATCTCAGCCGAAAGAAGAACTGTTTTTTAACGGCGATCCTGTAAATCTGGCCCAATCTCATCGTTTCTTTTATTTTACCTTACGATCTATCTCAACTTAACTTAGCCTAGCAACCGAAGAAAAGGGATATGAGCTCAAAATGATCGACAATTTTGGATTCTCACAATATATAAACAAAGTTATTTGAAAAAGAGGTTTTAACGAATTATTTTGTTATTGTTTTGTTTTCTATATAGTGATTAAACATGAGTGTTTAAAATTGGCTCTTTCTTATATTCGATTTTGAGAGCTTAATGTTGACTCTCCTCCGACTATAAAACTGGTCATTAGTAAACGAATTAAATCGCTTTTCCCTGTTAAAGAACCAAAAAAAAAAAAAAAAAAATGTAACGAACGACTCTGTTTTCTTTGTCTCCTTGTATTAAAGTAAAAAACATTTTTCGTAAATTCTTTACAAAACGTTGTTTGTCGATAAAAAGGGAAAAAAGGAAATCTGTTTGGTTTCCAGCGTTTGTTTTATTCGGTTTACATTTTTCTAATGTTTCATTCCCTACCATTTGATTGGTTTCCGATGCGATTTGTGTTAGAAGCAAAAATAGTTTTTGTTTGAAATGTTTGGTAACATTTTTTTTATTTTTTTTTTTTTAAATTACATTCAGGAAACCAGTGGATATTTAACGAAGTTTTCTTAATTTGTTTTAACTTTTGGTTTCATGAGGTTTTAAAACTCTGTGGTTTTTTCTTATGCTGTGTTGAAGTTTTCCATGATTTACTATTATGTTGCCTTTGATAGATTTTAACTTAAAAATATAGCAAAAAAAAAAAAAAAAAATAATAATCTGTGAAGGAAGAGAATTATGAATGATTTGAAGAAAATAAAAAACTTTAAGAAGAAACTCACAAAAGGCATTGTTTAGATTGAAATGGTTGCGTTTTTCTGGTGCTGCCGATTATCTGTAGCCTAAGAAGTTTTGATATTCATAATCGAAGAATTTTTTTATTTTTGGACTTGCTAAAGTGTAGAACAAAAAAGAGCTAGAAACTGAAGAAACAGTTCAGAGTTCAATTTCTAGTTCTTCACATTTATTTGATAATTAATTAATTCACAACTGATTTATGTTCAAAACATTATATTTTTTTTTTTTCAAATTTAACTCCAATTTCTCTAACGCTTGCTTTCCAATTCGTATGTGTCTTTTCAGTTGAGTCAAGATGATGTTCCAAGAACGGTTTTTTGATCTTCGAGAATAGACAGAAGTCTGGCAGAGTTAAAAAATATGAAAAAAGCTCAAAGGGGGAAGACGCGCTCTCGTGAGACTCTTTTAAAATCTTATTTTTCCTTTGGATTCATCGATCTAAACCATATTTACGGGATCTCGACAGAGTGTAATTTTCGTTCGACGATTTTTGGGAAGCGTCACATTTTTGACTTTCTTTACTTGCTCTTGATCGGTAGCCGTCGAAGTATATTAAGGACGTTCATCATCCTGAATACATTCTCCGTCTTTTTTAAACACGTGAATGATTTTTCACTGATACACTTGCTCTTGGACTGTGCACTGCCACGAAAATCTTTTTTTTCAAAAGTTTTGAAACCCATATTCCAAAATAACATTTGACGGAAATTCTTTGTTAAAATTTCTCATCTATTTTTGTAAATCGAAAAATATTCTTTCAAAATATTGTTATGAATTTTCATGCAAATATCCTTCGCAGATTTTGTTTCTCGCATTCGGTGTGTGCTCTATTAGCTACTGCGGCATTTTTGCATTATGTTGACAAGATCCTCTAGTTGTTTAAGGGGTTCGGTATTAACTTATATACTTGACTAAAAGCGAATAATTTCATATTAATTTTACATTTCAGAATATATTTCCTTTTTCTATAAAAGTTGCTCTATTCGACATAAGAATTTTAAAATAGAATTTTAAAGTAGATTAAGGAAAAGCTTTCTTGTGCTGTGAAAGGAACAACCTCGCTTTCAAGTATTTTAATATTAAATTAATTACTTTTTAAAAAGCAACGATGAGGAAGAAAATTAACAACAAAAAAAAAAAAACAGAAAAAAAAGAGAAAACATCTTTTCAGTAGTTATATATCCAACTTCATGCTTTTAATAAAGAAAAGAGTTAAAAACAATTGAGCCACTAATGAGCTTAATTTTTCATAAGATTTTTATTTTCTTTGAATATTTAGAAGGAAAAAACTTCATCAACCCAATAGAATCGCAAAAGCGTTTTAAGAGAAGTTTCGGCAGAGAAAACCAATAAAACGAATATTCGTATACTGCTTTAAGATGGTTGATGCGGGGAACTTGAAAACGAATATCCGTGTACTGCTTTAAGATGGTTGATGCGGGAAACTTGAATGGAAGGTATGTAAACTCACGTTCTTGAGAATTTCTTTGGAACATCTAGGTTACTATTATTGTTCTTTTTTTTTAATTTTATTTTTTAATTTTACTTTTTAATAAAAAAAATATCAGAAACAATTGCTGCTTACAAATTGTAAGTTAAGCGAAGCATACTTCCGCATGGCATAAAAACGTGACTTCAACTTATGGGGGCATGTTAAGCGGTAAATATATTACGCTAATAATATATGGTGCCAAGTCGCACAATGATTCCAAGTCGCGAAGTGATGCCAAGTCACAAAGTGGTGCCAGGTACTTGGAGTCGTACTTTGGACAAAAAATAATGAGACTAATGACTGTGCTGTGGATAAAAAGTAATCAGACTGTCCTATGGACAAAAAGTACTAAGACTGTACTGTGGACAAAAAGAAATGGGACTGTTTTGGTGACAAGCTGTGGAGTGGTGTCAAGTTGCGCAGTGGAGCCAAGTATTCGGGGTGGTGCAGTGGTGCCAAGTTGTGCAGCGGTGCCAAGTCGCGAAGTGGTGCCACCATAATTAAATAAATTTTTTAAAAAGTAAGAATTGAAGTAAAGAAGAAAATTATATTCAGTTGTCCCGAATCTTTATCCTAAAAAGAAAAATAATTCGAAAAAAATTAAATTTCCTTAATCAGTAATATCGGGTAGGCGTGGCAGATTTTCCTCATTTCGATGGAGTACCGTGGAAATTCTTATCGCATAGTTTATGAATCGTAAGCTAGACACTTAGAAAGCAGAGATGTTATCACTTTATGTTATGCTGGGTACGCTATACGTGTGTCCCTTAACTGATTTGACCCATTTTTAATATCAACGTAGATGTAAGTATTTTCAATGTTTTATTTGACTCAAATAAATTTCTCTTTTGCGATCGGCGAAATGCTTACTGCAAACATTACTCAGATAAGCAGACAGACCGATTAGGACTGTTCATTTATTTGTTGTGTTCTAAACTTTCTGACAAATCTTGCCTTCAAATTTTGTGTGAACATTTACTATGAAGTGTAACTCGTTCTTTCTTGCACCCCCAATTTCGAATTTAATCAATCGTAATAGAGACTTAAGGACTTAAAGAGAGACACATTTCAAGTAGACAGGTAAGTAAATAGCTTGTAACGAATAAATTTTTTCGCCTTCGTAATATATTAAGAGTGTTTATTTCTGGTCCCTGGGTCGGCTCGTCGGATCTAGGAGTTCTGTGCATTGTTTCCTAATTCCATCCAAATTTAAACCTCGCTTTAGTTCAAATATTCCAGGATAATTTTTTGGACACTTTCGCGTTTAAATACATTTCAAATCTTAAATATTATTTGTTTTTCCGTTAATGTCATTTAATCTAGTCTCACTAAAATATTAGTATACTAAGTTACTGTTTCTTTACACTTTACGAGTTCACAGGTTTTTCCCAGATATTGCACACATTGCACATAGATATGCTTAATTCAATTCTAAATTCTAAAAAAATACATATACTTTATGGGATCTCTGAAGTTTACTTTTGGGTACCGCAAACAAAAATCACCCTTCGATGGTGGGTAAATGTGGTCAACAGATCGCAGTTTCGATAAATTCAGATTAAAATTTTAATATAGATTTTCAATGAATCTTTGTATATATGATGAGCGCCCTTATGATCAAGTTACGAATTTCATTAACTATTATTTGAGGTTTGGTAACTTAGTAATCGTAGTAGATGTATTAAGACTTGTTAGGATCGATGCTAAGTGCGTTGCCATCTCAATGTCACCGAAAGTGAATAAAATTTTCTCGCTTACTTTTTTCATTTTTTTTTTCATCTAAATCCCAGATTAACTCTTTCAAAAGCACATTGCTTTTTTAGATAGCGCATCATATTTCTGAATAAGATAAAAAGTTGAGTTTTTCGTTTAAAACATAAAATGATTCGATGATGATGACGATGCCATTCACTCTTTTAAATGATTGTTTTATAATACTATTATGAATATTATGATTAAGTTTCTCAAACACCAGGATGGTTTTATAATAAAACAAGTAAGTTCGGTTGTGCCGAATCTTTTATACTCATCACTTTTATCTTAAAAAAAGGGGAAAAACTATATTTTAACAGGTGGACATAGCAGTTTTTTGTCCATTTTTAGTGAAAAGCGTGGAAATTTTTTATTTTGCAATCTATGAATGCTGAACCCAACAGCCAAAAAACAGACGTGTTTTCAATTTATTTCATACTATAGGCGTGTCTTGTGATTTGGTCCACTTTCAATAGCAACGCATGTGAAAGAATTTATACACAATTTCTTTTTTCTTTTTTAAAGCAGAGGTGTGCTCAGTCTACATTGTACCGTAGGCGTGTCCCTACAACGATGTGGCCAATTTTCAATGCCAACCTGCGTGCAAGAACTTTCAATGCGGCTTCCAAAGTTGAAGCAGATATCTTCACTTTTGTGACCAGGAGAATGCATTCAACGAATGAACGGACGGATATGCGTAAAGCAATTTTAAACTTGATGCTGATCGAGAATATAATTACTTTATAGGGTCTCTGAAATTTCCTTCTGGGCATTACAAACAAAATGACAAAATGAATATATTCCTCGTCTGCGGTAGTGAGTATAATTATAGATTTTTTTATAAAAGAAAATAAACTTTTGCAATTGTCTTTATTCAAATGAGTTCCGTGATAGAAAGAAAAGGGAAAGAAGAAATTGTTTAATCTCTTCAGTGCCATGTAAAAATATTATATGAGTTGGTTAAGCGATGGTGATGGCATGGTATGGTATAGTACTGCATAGCATTCATGCACCTAAGCCGTATAATGTCCGGTTATCGTAGAATAAAAAATTCTACTTTCACACCAATTTCCGGTCTTCAAGAGTATTAAATCGGTTCTTTTTTTACTTTTATTAGATGAATAAAGGAATGGTTTTTAATTACTTAAAACACGTTTCTTCATCAACGTACACCTATTGTCTTTGTTTCCATGAATATATGTGTTTTAATCGAAGTTTATGTAGATATAGAGAAAACATTTCGAGCAAAACTCGATAGATTTAGCAGTGAAAAACTTGGCATCTATATTAAAAGTAAAAAAAGAAATGTAATTTTCGTTTCTCGTTTTTATTTTATTTTATTCAAATTTTTAAAATTGAAATCAAATATTTTTCTGTTTAATCTTATTTAAAAATTTTAAAATTATCGAGGAAATGATAATGATATGTTACCAGACGTTGCTTTTTTTATTTTAAAAAAGAAAAAGCTCTTCTATCAACTTTTGTTGATAACTATCCAAATTAACTCAAAATTTTTGCGGATCTGCCATCTGGTAAACGAAATCTAATCTTATGATTTCTATGAATTTCATTCATTCAAACTGTAAAAAGATGTGTTAACAAATATTCAGCAAAAAAAGTCAACAACATTACACAAATTTATAAGTATGGAAAAAAAATCGGAAGAGCCATACTGCACCATATCCCATTGGCCGAATGAGCGATTGATTACTTTAGCCATACGTTCGATTGTTTTCTTCTATTGCATGTAATAAAATTTATTATCTCATGTTATATTTATCTTTAAAATATAATTCTCTAGTAGAGTATTTTCAATGCATGCTCGAGGTTGACTTCTTTTGCTCGATAATTTGGAAAACACGCAGTATTTTTAGATGCTGCGTTCCTTTATTCTGAATCAATTTAGTCTGTTAAGCTATTTTGGGCATTACATACAAGTACGTACATATAAAAACGTAATCATGACAATTCTTTTAACATCCAATTGCTATCTATTCTTTATCAAATTATTTAGTGCAATCAGCCTCGGTCGTAGACACGTACGTATTATAACGTCACTTTTCATTTCTTTATAAAAAATGAAATGTTTGCAGTGAAGTGAAAAAAACATTTTGTCAACTTTCCCACTAAGAATTAAGTTTCGAAATTTTAACTGTAATTCAACTCTCTTTAGCGAAAGTTATGAAGAGTATAAATACCTTGATCCACGCGAACTTACTAGAACAGTAAGTCGTAGCGGGAGTGAGTATTCAACTCCATGTTATTTACTACTGTAGTAGTAATAACGTTTGTTCTATCACAAGTGTAACGCTATTTAAATTATTAATAATCATTCAAATCGCTGACAAGCTTGTGAATAAAACTAAATTGAAGAAAATAATCGTGTTTTTAAAAAATCCGGTGTTGAACCTTCGTCTGTTAATAAAGCAAACAATTGAAACAAAACGAGCTACCACTTATCTTGCTGTACCAACGCAACTACTCATGATTATAAGCGAATGATAATATATATATTCTATAGTTGTGATCGAACTAGTACTTTGCTATATTAAAGAGAACGTACGTTAATGTTAACAGAAATCTGGTATCGGCAACATCTGTAACAGAAGTATGAATTTAATGAGAAACGTGCGAGAGTGTTTTTGTTTATTGTTCTCGTTAAGTGCGATGTCAAAAAAATTCTGTAATTAGAAATCTCATAAAATTTTTAATTTCTACTAGATGTTATTTAATATGTAAAGGTTGAACAAAGTTTTTCTTTTCTCTACTTTGATGTAATACAAAGAAAAAAAAATTCTTAAATAGCTTTCTACTATTACGTATAAGAGAGCAGCTCAATGAGTTATAATTTCTGTACTCTCGTTGATGTATTTTTTATTCTCTTAAGCAAATACTACACAACGTTATGAGAACGCAAAGAAAGAAAAAAAGAAGAAGATAGAAATAAATTTAAAATAAATGCCGACAGACAGAAAGCAAAAGAAAAAAAGGAAAAATTTGCTAAAAGAAGTGGAAATAATTAGATTTCGTTTTTTGTTAATACTTCAACCTAACATTTTATTTACAAACAATTTTAGTAAAAATTGTGTTTTGATGTGCAAAACTATTTAAAAGTGATTTTTTTAAAAACGCAAAATATTCTTTTTAATTGTTGCAATGAGTTTTTATAGTGCCGCCACAGTTTTCATGTCGTGCGTGTGCTCTGCACGTACGGTTTTATTTTAACTCCCAATTGTGTTTACACAGCTCAAGAGAACGGTAAATTATTTTTGGTTAACGGTGCTAAGTAACGCTATCAGCTAAGGCTATAAATAGTAGCGCTACATATGTGTATCAATTAGTATTAATTATATATTTATATTAATTATATATCCGGCTGTAAGAAAACATTGCAGCCAAATACAATGGAGAAAATTTAGTGACAATCTTTAAAATTAAAATTCATGTAAATTGACGAAATAAAAACAAGTAAAAAAATATTATATTCGATAGTGACCGAATTTTTTTTATTAAATCTTTTATGTTAAGAAAAAGCAAAGAAAACTAATTTTTCGTCTTCTTTAACACTTTGGACATCTTTAGCAATTTTTCTGATGAAATGACTACAGCATTATAGTGTAACTTCCCGATTTTCTTGACGAAAAACTTAAACAAGTAATCCTTATAGGCTTTTTATAAAGTCAGCTTTTCTTTGTTAGGGGAATTAACGAATGGGGGAAGTAACAAATGTTATTTGCGTAGGGAAGCTCCTGGTTATAGAATTGATTTATCAAAACTCTTCGTCTAAATTCTTTGAATATTTTTTGGGACTAATAAGGATGCGTGTGAAATGTCTTGGAGGAAGTTTTTCCTACCGATCAATTGTGAACTGTTCTCTTCATTTGCGCACTTTAACGTCTCAAGGTTGTTTCGACCTACATCTACCTTTAAGTTTATTAATACCTATACTAGGTGGTTAGGATTTCCTATATGCACATAACTTAGTTGTAAGAAATTATAAGGAAAGAGGAAGCTGGTTATGACTATTAAGCCCATTACAAACGCTAATGATTTCGAACGTTGGTTTGGAGTAAATGGCTTTGGAATTTCCTCTTTTTTGTTAGTTCAGCCGTCATGGAGTACACATCGTAACTTTTTCCTTTTAAGACTTAATCATTTTCGGGTTAGGACAATAAGACTAAACACACCAAACAAGACCTTAGAGTATGCAGACAAGCTGCCTTGTCAAAATTGCTAAATCGTGAAGATAATAAAATGTATAATTTTTTTATAGTAATTATCTGATACGATTTATCCGATACGATTGTACCGGCAAACGGTGTTTGTTCAATAGCAATTGTAAGGTTAAGAAACCTATAGCTTGCCCTTATAAACAGTCCGGTTTAGAATGACTACATTATAATTGTACATTAAATGAAATCCGTAGGAGTTAAATTGTCCATATTTTTATTATTTTATATATCTTGCATATGGATAGAACTTTATAAACTTACAATTTAATAAATCGACTTAAAGTGATGTTAGTTGTAAACTTTTGGAGACTCGCGCTATATTTTCCATAAATTCGAAAGTCCAAATCTAAACACAGAAGATAAGCCTCCAAATCTTGCGATTTCAATTTATTTCAGTTGCGAATCGCAGGTAGACATTTTGGTGATTAATTCGTGTGGTACCCAGATATCGGGTTTTTGTCTTAGTTTGCAATCTTCAGAAAAAAGTTCACAATTGCTTCTCATATAGTATTTAGTTCCGCGGTGTTAGCTTTAAAATTTTCAAAGCGAAAACGAAGATATTATTTGCGGACAACGAATTTTTTCATAAGCTTGTGAAATGTCATAATTTTGGCCTTAGTGGTGTTGTAAAATGTGAACTACCACTTTTCACCGGCACTTAAGTATAACTTGATAGGGTTGCCAGAGTTACACTCTGATACTCTCCTAGCTATCTAACGCGAAAAACGCCAGTATTATGTTTTTTATGATAGTAGTGCACTTCTTTATTATTATTATAATGAAGTCTACAATAAAGGGAAGAAATAACGGAAAAAAGGTTTGTGTTTTACTGTACAAAGAATTTTTATGATCTAATTAAGTGGTTGGTTAGATTGCATTCGTAATAACGATTTCATTTTACTTTATATGTACATTTGTAAGTCAAACGATATTTGGTTTTTAGTACAACAAAGCGAACTTCCGGTTTTATCGAAACAATTTTTTTTCTATTTGTTGTGCTAAAAGGACAACAATAACGTTACCTTATATCATTTAAAACGAATACCTGTAGGCAAATCGAGATAACTTTTACGAATGACTTCAATAAAACAAATCAAGTTAGATAACATTGTAAATTACTAAAGACCGGAAGTAAGCAAAAATAGGATAAAAGTTCTATCATTGGTAAGACGTGGTGTGACAACAGCAAATGAAATAATGTCATGATAAAAGAATCAAGGAAGACTTTAGATTTGGTTTGAGACGAATATTTTCATACCCGTGATCAGTTTGTGGAGTATGCTTGATAGGAAAACAGAGTAAAACTTCTTTCAGACGTTTATAAAGTATATCGAAAGTACTTCAGATTATATTGTTCGACGATTTGGCAGCATTTTGTAGATAATTCTGTCAATCAAAAACATCGCCTTATTTAATGGCTCCCACGGCTCTGATCACAGGGCATTACTCTTTCCATGAAATTTTCGAAAATTTGTGGCTGTATCTCAGCGATCAAGAATTAGATCTCGGCCTTGAGCTCAGGAATTGTTTCTGGTTTCTTGGCACAAATTCAAAATTTCGGAAAATACAAAAAGAAAGAAATCGTACGACGTTATTTCGCACGCGATCTTGGTGGCTAGTTGACATTAGAGTTTCGTGAGATGAATTGGTCTGGAAATTGTTGCTGCAATAAATCGATAGCTTCCTACGCGATGTGGCAAGAGGCGACTTCCCACTAAAACCACGTCTCGTCCAGATTCGTGCCGTTCAGTTGAGGCCAAGAGAATTTCATTATCATGTTCCTGTAACGAATGCCGTTCACAGTTACTACAATTCCGATTTTATTTTCAAGAAAAAAGCACCTGGCCAAAATTCGCACCAGACCGTTCCTTGTTGTGGATGAATTGACTTTTTTCGGAAAGTATTATAAGTAAAGCGTCCCTCAGATTTATCGACGTTTCATTTAGGATTTTATAAATATAAAAATTTAAAGCCTAATCTAAAGTGTTTTTAATTTTGAAATCATATGTTTGTTTCGAGATAGATTTTTTTGCCTTAAAAACGCTTAACGAATCCAATATGCCACCTGCAATAATGACGATGATGCAAAAAATACCTCTTTACACAATATATTCCAACATAAGTATTTCAAAGCTAAAGTATTCGTTGTCTGTACGTGCAAATAGTTTCCTTGTTTCCTGTCTTTCTTCTTTGTTTCACGGCACGTACACGTAGCAACTGATTTTAGAAGTACGGAAATTTCAATGCAACGCAATAAACACTTTATAGAAGGTTATCTAGCACTATTTGTTCTTTTATATGTTACTGTCAAATACCAAAGGTTTGTCTTGGTCTTACCACCAAGCAAAGCATTAGTAACACAATGTTCTTATTATTATATTCATTCAGCGGGTTCTTAGTAGCATTGTTAAAAAAAATCTTTAAGTATTGAACTAAGTCAAGGACTTTTATTATGTTTTTAATTAAAGAAATAATTAGAAAAAACGAAAGGAAATAATTGTGTTGGTTCGATTCTAAAACATTTTTCCAGTAATTGATATTACAAATGTATTCACATAGAACCAAATTTATGCTATTTATCTTTAAAAATATCTTTCAAATATTTTAAAAATTGCTGTCCACATATTAAATACATGGGCAGACACTTGACGGACATAATAATTTTGAATCCAAACATCCTTAAGTCTTTTAATGTATTGTATATCCAAAGGTTTGTATAGTGTAATAATAACAAGGCATACTCATTTATGAAAGTATATGAATTCTTGAAGGAGATTTCTTTTTACGATCAAGTTTAAGCATGTATCTTCAAAACTAAAATTATGCATACATTTAACTAATGTAAGAGAATGTGAGAGAGAGAAACAATTATTTACTTCTATTTCTTTGCAAACACATACACCCTTCTTTGCTATTCATCTCATTGTTTTCATACTAAATAATTCTAACATATTATAATACAAAAACATTACATTGAGAGCAGCTTCTTTCTCTCTGAGCTTGACTAAATCTGTATGAAAATCTTAACATCAAATGTCAATTAGTTTTCATGTGTAAAACGATTGATTAAGAAGGGAGTGCGTGTAAGTGCGGTAATGCGGTGTGTGATTATTAAAAGTTTGCATAAAAAACGTAATAAGAATTTAGCAAAATTATAATTGTGTAAATCTAGAATATAAAACTACGGCATATATTGAATGACTCGAAGTTTCTAAAATAAATAATGTAGTCAGAAATTAATTATTGTTGCCTCCATTCTCTTGCGTCATGTTCATTATGTCTTTCTTGATATTTTCATTTCATAAAAAAGACAAACATTTTCTCGGGTAGTTTGTGTGTAAAAGGGGCTTCAAAAATAGAAAGAAGTAGTAAAGATTATATTAGAGTGAATATTTAAAATTTTTGATATCTAGACATAGATGGTTTAAAGGATCCAAAAAAAATAATTATATCTATGCTTAGCCAAAGCCCTATGTTGTCTTTAATGATAAATGTGCGCTCGGAGAATATAAAAGTACGGTATATATGGAATGAGAGAGAAAGAGATAGACTCATAGCTACTAAAACAAGTAGTGTAGTCAGAAAGCAATTATTATTTTTGCGTCTACCTTCCCTGCGTCACGTTCGTTTTGTCTTTCGTTATATTATCGGAAAATACACACACACAGTGCACAGCTAAAGCCTGTTTTTAATGATAATTACTAGGGGTAGCACAACAGTTGCTATTATATGTCACAACTTTCTTTAGTTAAATTTTCCTTCGTACGAGATTTTTATCGTTTTTCGAGTGCGGCCGTAATTAGAAAATGAAATTTTATATCGTATTTTTTATTAAATATGGAAGACGCTCTCAAATGACCGGTTTTTTTTCAAATCATAATAAGTTTTCATGTGCGAAACCATTGATGAAGAAGTAAGTGCGTGTAAGTGCCGTAATACGTGTGTGGTTATTAAAAGTGGACATAAAAATGTAATAAAAAATGTTCAAAATTATGATCATGTACACCGAGAATATAAAGCTACTGTATATATCGCGAATGAGACTCAAAGTTTCTAAAACAAGTAGTATTGTTAAAAAATAATTAATATTTTTGCGTCCATTTTGGTGCGTCGAGTTCGTTTTGTGTTTAGAGTTATTTACGTTCGTTAAAGAAAATAAAAGTGTTCTCGTAGTAGTAGCAGGTAATTTGTGTCTAAAAAGGGCTTCAAAAATATAGAAAGAAGTAGTAAAGATTATATTTGCAGATATTTAGAATTGTTGATATCTAAACGTAGGTTGTTTATAAAGTAAAAAAAAAAAACATTATATCTAAGCACAGATAAAACACCTTGTGATCTTTAATGACAGTCACAGGAGGTAGTACAACAGTTGATATTTTATGTTATGACTTCCTTTAGTTAAGAGTTCCTTTGTATGAGATTTTTGTTGTTTTCTAAGTATGGCCATAGTTAGATTAGAAACAGAACTTTTATATCGTCTTTTTTATTGAATACATATATACGCACATGTATATGTAAATGGCCAATTTTGTTGAGATTAAGTCAAACTTCTTAAAAATATTGTTGTATTGCTTTCACAGCCTCCTTCTAAACTGAAGTAAACTATTGAACTAATTTTTGAAAAGATTGTAAACTTGAGTCGGTCAGCTATAAGTAGGTATTCTTTAAAATCTTACATTAAACGTTCTATAATGAAATCTGAATCCATATTATTTTTTATGTAAAGATTCCATAATGAATTTTACATATCTGTGCTTGGCTTCTGTCTCAACTCTGAAGTAAATATTTTTGAAGCCTTTAACTTTAATAACGCAATTAAGACAATACATTTTTATTGTAGCATCACTTCTTAATAGGTAAGTGAATCATTACTTTTTTTTTGGTTTTTTAATTATTATATTATTTTATTTAAAATATTTTATACATGAAACATTATTTAGGTACTTTATTTAATTATTTTATATTGTTGAGCTATTTTTAGCTATTTCTATAATTTTCTATTTGAAGAGTTGACTGAATGTGATTATGATGTGCAGCATAACGCATGAGGTAGATTATATATAATTGGCAAACCCATGACCACTTGATGCTAAGACAAATATCGGAGAATTTAAATAAACTCTGGTTATATCGTTTAGCAATTTTCTAAATAAAGTGACTACATACACACACACACACACATATACCGCAACTTTTTAGGAGTGTGTACCGACCTTTCTTCTGTCTAGGGACTAGGTATTACAAGCTGTATTGTTTTTATGTGTTGTTTGAAAAGCAACTTTTGGGCGTGATGAACATATCATCACCTTTTTTAACTTATTGGTTTCGCGTTCTAAATTACCCTGCACCACTAATGCATTTTCTTTTTTCTCGTCAGAAACTACGAAAAATTATGAATATATTATATTACGGTGCTCTATCCGAAAAATAGACCTATCTGATCCAAATTCGATACAACATTATTAATTATTTTTGCTTGTAAAGAAAGGTAGTACGATAGCAATATAGTAAGAGGTTACTAAGTATATTTGCTCTGTAAGTATACGTGAAGCGAAATGATGAAGAAAAAGGCGAGAAAATGTATAATTTTCCAGTCGAATTCATGCTGAACTCCGATATTTTTGTTACACGTTTCTAGAATACATCCAAAAGCATTGAAAACTTAGGACCGTATTCATTCAATGACTCTTCAAGGTCATATCGTTGTCTAGGAAATGCTTTTAAATGCAGATATGTACACTCTAAATATATTTACGAGCGGATTAGATAAGTAAGAAGTCAACAGCTAGATCATTAGTCTGTAACATCCCAGTAGAGAATCATTTCACACCGAAAATAGTTTCAGAACAATTGAAGAGGAGTCCTTAATTTCAAGGGGAAAAAACATTTTCTTTAGTTAATGAATTTTTTCTACATAGTCTATGATGTTCAAAGCATTTATAAAGTTAATAAAAAAAAATGTTTTTTTTTTTGAAAATCTATCCTTAAATGAAAATGTAAATTAGGTGAGAGTGCGTAAATATTATGTAAGTGTAAATATGTTCTTTAATATTTCTCTTCTTCTACTTCTTGTTCCTTGAAACTTAATGAATTTCATGCATAACAAATTGCTTTGAAATTGTATAAGTAATTAAAATATGGACCACAAGCCATTGTTACATGATGGCTAGAAAGCTATTCTAGTTACTGAATAATTTGAAATTAATTTTAAAAAAGTTTAACATCAGCAACTTGCTCAAAGTTTGGAAAAAAAAAATGGAAAAATTATATAATTTAATATTTTTAGTTCGTTCAAAAAAAGGCAAAATTATTAGAATTTCATGAATATATTCGTTCATATCGATCATTGAATATTTTTTGTTTTGTGTGCATACGAACACAGATTTTTCTGGTGCTGAGAATATTTTAATAAATTTTTGTTCTTCCTACAAAAGATTTTTTTTTGGAGTTTGTTTCGTATATTAAGAAAGTTCTTCTTTTAACAAAGACAAGTTGTTGTGAATAGTTTCTGATGCTTTGAATAATGAAAAAAATAACCACAATTTTTTTCTGTACGTCTTTTCCTTGTCCCTCTCTCTCTCCCTTCTCTCTCTCTCTCTCTCTCTCTCTCTCTCTCTCTCTCCATCTCTAGTGAATGGGAATATAATCAAAAAAAAGTGTCTTTTATGTATAATATCTTAAAGAGAGAAAATTATAAAGTAAAATAATGAAACTTCTTGAATATTATCACATTATCAATTCGGCAACTCGTTCTCAACGAACTTCAAATTTCACAAAGCATTAAGCGGGGAATTTTGGACTAAAATATCTCCAACGTTACTCGTTTAAGATTCAGTTTATAAGATTCTGAAAACTGTGAAATAATGCGATTCTTATTGAGATTAGTTTTCATGAGATCTATAAATAAATTAAAGTGAGCCTTGTAAACTAAGAAGATGCATCAAATAATTAGTGTAAACAGCTATAAATTAACTATTAAATGGAAAATTCTAAAATCCAATCTTTTTATCTCCTTGGTTTCATCTAAGGATATAATGCCAAAGGATTTACTTGATTACTCAGTCTGTCAAGGAGAAGAATTTTGAAGAAAGGCGTTGAATTTGAATCTTAACAAAGCGAATACCGAGGTCACCCGGAAAAAAAAAACAGACATGCCACGGTCGGTCTCCTAGACGCAATAAATATATAAAAATCTTGTAATACCTATGCGCACTGGTGGAGTACAAAAGAACCACAAATTACACTTGAGTTCTAAATCACTTTTTATTTTTGTAAAATTTCACGAATA
The DNA here is from genome assembly GCA_000671755.1 of Glossina brevipalpis. Classification (NCBI taxonomy): domain Eukaryota; kingdom Metazoa; phylum Arthropoda; class Insecta; order Diptera; family Glossinidae; genus Glossina; species Glossina brevipalpis. The sequence continues at coordinate 327,898 of KK351213.1, forward strand.
CAATATAAATAATTATTCGACTGTAAACTGTGCACACAAATCTTCTTGCGGCAAACCCTAACGAAGAAAAAGATTAGCTTCCAAAGTCGTAAATCGATTTCCACTACCAGTAGTGTGGGTTAACAGGGTCAACACATCTTTATCCTCCTGGTACTGTAGAAATTCGATGCTTTCAAAAATCTATAAAAATGTTGATCCGCAAAACGCCAAACGCGTGGCACTTGCAAATTGCCCAGAATTTCAAAACTAATTTCATTCAACCACTATTCGAACTTTGCAGGAAGTTTCTGATTTTCTGATCGGGTTGATTAGGAAGACATTAATTTATGGGCCACTCAATCAAAGTTTGCTATCGTTATGTCAAAGAATATTCAGTTTATCTATCGAATTCACGGAGAATGTACCTGAAATCCAACTCGTGGTGTTGGCAAATTGCTCAGAATTTCAAAACTGTTTCCATTCGACGACTATTCGAACTTTGCAGAAAGTTTCTGATTTTTAATCGGGTTTATCGGGAAGACATTAATTTATGGGTCATACCTTCGAAGTTTGCTATCGTTATATCAAAGAGTATTCAGTTTATCTGTCGAATTCACGGTGAATGCATCTCAAATCTGTTTTCGAAGGAACACCCGCATAATTGGATTATTGTTGTACACAAGAGATTAGTCTTAATTATGTGAACACTAAAGAATTTATTTTTATTTTTTCATATTTGGATTTTATTTTATTGTGTTATTTAACTACAGTTTTTAGTTTTCTGTTCATAATTAAATTAATTGTATGATTAAATAAATTTTAATACACATTGAAACTCGAACAAAACAAAACCTTCTAACCAGATGCAAAACATTTCTGTGAACTATATTTAGAAGAGCTTGCAAGTCCTTCCTCAATTGTTGGAAAAAGTTTTTATATATTTTATACAAAAAAAAAAAAAAAAGAATAGAACCGTCACCACAAGAAGTTTTCGTAGTATTTTTTCCATAGCACATGTTCCACTTGACAACTCTGACGTTTAAAGTTTAATGCTTGCATCTGCGTTGAACTTAAAGTAAAATGATTTTAATGAAATGAAAAATTTATGAAAATTCAGTTTTGGTTGCTCCGCTCTTTTCGTCTATAGAATGTACTAGCAAGAGGTGAAAAAAAAAATCATAAACTCTTGGCTTTTGACCCCTTAGTTTCGAGTTATTCATACATAGTAGGATAACTATTCATACCTGGAAAACATTAAGTTCTTCAGTATATGCCTTAATACCAAAATATGCCATGGAATTAGAAGAATTATCGCATTCGATATCATGTCAGGTAACTTTGAATTCGACTGTCATAACAGATGCATTGGCAACGGCAATCTTTAAACGGGAGGAACGATGGATATAGTGTCTGACTTTTCCCTTTCTTTCTTATCGAGCCGTCATCGTTATCGACTTAGTCTGTACAGATCAGCTTGACTATTGAATTTTAGGAAAGCTATACGTTACGTATGTTATGTTACGGTACATTAGAAAGTTCTAGTACACAAACGTGTTAAATGATTTTATCTACCAATCCCATGAACTAGTTGAACATACACAGTTTTCTATTCTTTTTAGTTGGTAGTGGTTTCAATTTAAAAAAAACCGTATATAGGTTGGGCAAAGGACTTCATTGGCTTTCCATGGACGAGAAATAATATTTCAAATAAAATATAACAAAATGACACGTTTATTGCCGATTGTCCAGCGACGAATATCTTAGTGGATAATAGGCGAAAGCATTGAGGGAGGTAGAAGAGACCCCTTCCAGGGCTCAACGTTTGAAAAAAAATTTAAGGTTTTACCACCGATTGCCCGGCAATGAGTACCTTAGTGGATAGTAGAAGGATGCATTGGCGGAACTACTTATTGTGAAAAGAGAATTTCACTTCCCGATAGTTCGCTACTATTAGACCTTACTAACACTGTGATATTTAATGGCTGTTTGAAATAGTAGTTGGGCTGCAAGCATCTGTGCCGATGACTTTCCAAGTGCAAAATATTCTTAAGATAAGGTAAGTTAGTTGGGTTAGTCTCCCAAATCTAAAGACCAAATTAAATTCAAGGAAAACAATGTGCGCTAATATTTAAGTCTCAGGAAACCATGGTTTGTCCGTATTCAATACCATCCGGTAGAATTTTTAAGAAATATGTAGATTTTTTATATGGGTTGTAACTAACAAGAGTATTGCTTCCGCGGAAAAACTAAATATGCACCAAAGTTCTATGATCGCTACCAAAAATATTGAAACAATTGAACAGTCATCGAACAGTTTATTAGTCAATAATAGTACCTTAAGGTCCTTGTTTAACTCCGTGAACAGGAAGTTGATCCGTATATTGAAATACAAATCATAAGTTCATTCAGCATGAGAACTCATGATGGCTGATACTACATTAGGCGTGAATAGCTTTCTTGCCTTCACGGTCAAATCTCTATTAGAAGAAATAAAATTTCAGAGGATTGATATCGTGAAAGGAATGCAGTGGATAAGATGTTCCGTGCTGTTTCATACATACAACTGAAAATTCGTGAGGGACGTTGTTGATAGGGAAAAAGTATGTATTCAAGGCTATGATAACTAAATATGTATTAATTTAAAATGATATAATTTACAGATAAAGTGAGCTGAATATAATTTTCTTACACAGGCAGACGGACGGGCAGACAGACGAACGGACAGACAAACAGAGGGACGGACAGAGGGACAGATGAACGAACGGACAGACAGACAAACGGGCGGACAGATGGACGGACGGAAAGACAGACAGACGGGCGGACAGACAACTGAGCGGGCGGATAGACAGGTGGAGGGACGGACAGACATTTGAACGGACACACACACACATATGGACGGACGGACAGGTGGACGAACGGACAGACGGTCGAACGGACGGACGGACAGGCGGACGAACCGACAGACATACAGACGGTCGAACGGATAGACCGATGTACGGACGAACGAACAGGCGATTAAATCGATTCTAAATTTAATGATGATCAAGAATATATATACTTTGCGGTGTCTCCGAAGTTTCCTTCTAAGAGTTACAAACCAATAGACATTACCCCTCATCTTCGGCGGTGGGTTTAAAAATATGTTAATAAGAGAAAGCTAAGAAAGAGAGAATGAAATGTTTTTAAGATAACGTAACTAATCAAATTTTCTCCTTTTCTCTCCCTCTTTCTATCTCTCTTCTTCAAACCTTGACTAACTGACTAACAGGCATCATATAAAGGCATTAAAAACGTAATCAAATATTTAGTCCTTTTGCAACATTTAGAATGTTTAGCAAAGATTGCGGACGATAGATTAAACTTGAATTATGTGAAAATAAAAAAAAAAAAGGAAAGTTTTATCGAGCGCGTATTTATTTTTAACAGTTAAAATATAAAACGAGGCTTTTTTCTTTTAAAATACATTTTTGGTACAAAAATCAATAAATTTTCTAATAAACATCTGTACATAGCTTCACTTAATCGTTTGTCTAGTAGCAAACTTTCTGCAAAATACTTTAAGTAAACATTTCATTGTTTTTGTTAATAACGATATGCATGTACGTGGCCACGTATGTGTGCGGTTTGGTATAAACCAGAGCACATGCATGGTTTCACTAAGGCCGTGTGTACTTATATATATGTGTTTGTATGTACTTGGGTTTTGAAGAGTTATTATCGTAATCTGTTGCAATATTAGTGTGGTTTATAAATGTGTTCGCGCGCGTATAGTTGAAGTTTGCAAATATTTTAAATTGTTGCTTTAAGCAAATTGTTAGAGCGATGTTAGAGTTAAATTTTGTTGAAACTTAACTGAATCTAATTCGAGAGGATATGTTAATAACATTGTATGTGCGACATATGTTTGCTATGATTTGATATGTTGCCCTAATTAGCACGCTGGCGAGAGTGTAAACAATAAAAATGTTTTATTAATTGAAAGCCAATTGTGAATACAAACGCATCGTGTATGACTGAACGTGTTCATAAGTAGTATGCATTTAGGTTCTTAGGTTCTATTGTACCCTACATCTCGGTATACATGTTTCCTATAACCAAAGGCAATGAAAAAGTATAGAGAGATCATTCGATAGGGATTAATAGCTTTTTCAGAGGATATCAACGATTACATGTATGATGTAGAGAGGAGAGAGATAGAGAGGAGAAACTGTGAATTTTTTTTGATAGAAATATGCAAACATACCATAGACGACATATATAAAAAGCACTCTACAGACGAAGTTCTTTAAAATTTGCAGAGAAATTATAAAAATTAGAGTAAATGTCTTTATCAACGCATAAAAAGCTTGCGTTTATGTTGAATATTTGGGTTGCATGACTGCAAGGTCAAGGATGTGTGTTTTTTACGAAACAAAATAGAAAAGAATATGTCTGAGGTCGAAAGCAAATTCTCAACAACAGTATCCTGAATAACGTGGCTAAAATGTTACAATACACAAAGTGATTATAAACCTTTTCTTTGCGGTCTTCGTAACTCAATTAATTCGTTTTATAACAAAATTATGGTCACTGCTGTGGAATATTAAATTTGATATAAAGACACAAAGCCTGCGACAAAAAAAAAACACAACACAATCACAAGTTCTTATGACCGTTCTCCACGCCAACAGAACACGACTCCGCGTACGTGCACGCAAATGTTTATATTTGCGTGTAATACTTATATATGACCGTACTTACGATGTCTACATTTCAATCGAAGGAAATATAAGCTTTCGAGTTCGGAACAAGCAACAATAAAAGCAGTTTGATACTCATTTTTTTATCGCGTTATTAACAATGTTTTTTGCAACTCATTAACCATTAAAGTAAAAGCAACGGGTGCAAATTCTATTTTCATAGTTATCATCTAGTGAAAGGGGGAGGGTATATCCCTTCTGACATTTTGTTTGTAACGCTGAGATTGCAGTTTCAGAACCGCCAAAAACTGTATATATATTCTTGATCAGAAAATTGAATCAAATTTACAAACGATTTAAGCATTTTTCGTCTGCCCTTTTGTTCAAGTGTTCTACCACACAAAGATGGGTGGTATATCGCTCTTTCAGAGCAGTCACAAGCTCTATATATATTCTTGATCAACAAATTTGCAAATGCTTTAAATATTTTCGTCTGTCCGTCTGTCCGCGTGTCTCGTCGCCAAAGGACAGGAGGTATACCCTCCCATTAGAGCCGCCTTATAGTGTATATATATTCTTAATCAGCAAATTGAATCAAATTTACAAACGATTTAAGCATATTCGTCCGTCCGTCTGTTCCTGTGCCCGTCTGTTCCTGTGCCCGTCCGTGCATTGTCTACGTTCTCCTGGTTGTAAAAATGAAGATATCGTTCTGCTTCAAATTTAGCAGAAGCATTGGAACTTCTCACGTGCCGGTTGATATGAATAATGGGTCAAATCCGCCAAAGGACATGCCTACAGTATGACGTAAGCTGATAATACCTTTGTTTTTTTAAAACAAAGAATTGAGTTTTATTTGGTTTACATCCATAGATGGATCTATAAAAATTTACGCATTTAGTGAGCTAGCTATTATCTAGTATTGTTACAAAAATGGGAAGGCTCGACCACTCGCGCTCGATGTAGAAGAGTATTGGATTTCAATTTTTTGTGAAAATGTTTTTAACATTAAGAAAGAAGCAGAAGAAGAGATCCCGCAACATCTCTATGCATATTCTTAATGAATATAAAATTCGGAATATACGTCGAGGCATATCCGCCCGTTCGTCTATCCATCCATCTGTCCGTCTGCTTATCTGTGTAAAGCGTAAGCATTTTTCCCTTCTTAAATAAAATTTGGCAAAAAAATTTAATGTTCTTGCAACTACTTTGATATTAAAAATGGGTCAAATCGGTTTATGCAGAAATCGATTGTAAATTTCATGCTAATCACGAATATGTATACTCTATGGAATCTTTGAAGTTTCCTTTTAAACGTTGTAAACAAAATGAATATATCCCTCCCTTTCGATATAAAAGTAAGAAACAAGCATAGTAATTAGTCCAACCCGAACTGCGGTCGATTTTCTAAGGCCCCCCCCAAAAAAAAATTAATAAGTTTAAAAGACTGTAGTAGACTTTTATTGAGTATCAACAGATAGAAAGGATATGAATTCTGGGATGCTTTGTCCTTGAAAAGCTATAAATGCTGAGGAATTCGTTTTGTAAAATTCTTAATCTAATACTGATAAACTTAGCCTCTCCTCTTTACATCTTGGGACCAACAATAACTCAATTATGGTCTTTTCTCATGACAACCACCAGATCAATTTAGATATGTCCGTCTACCCACTTGTTGAAATGACGCTTAAAACCTAAAGATGTACGCAAATGTAACGATATATTCAGTTGATAATGCATTGCCTCTCTCTACTAATGACACCATTCCGAGCTTGAGTATCCGATTACAAAATTGTAGGGATCGGTTGTACGAATAAGTCCTTTGCATTAAATTTTCGTGCTTTTCTGAAACGTACCTGTTGTGTTTATTTTCACCATAATTTCAGTTATAGAGAGTTTAAACATTTATATCTTTACAATCTGTCGTTCAGTGGATATCAACATTTAAAGTGGTGGATATGAACAAATAGCATTTAAGGCACAGCATGTTATTTCGCTTTAAAAAAAAACGTAGCTGATGCTATTGAAATGATTCATTAAGTTGGCTTGATAAAACGGAAAGTTATGAAACAGTTAGAAAATGATTCTTGTGCAAAAAATTTTAATCTTAAAGACGTTGAACATTCTGGAGCTCCTCAAAGGGTGCTCGATGCAGAATTTTAAAGTTTTTAGAACAAAAATTCAGAATAATTTCTAAAAAAAGCTTGCTGTCTGGTTAGGTTTAAGTCAACAAAGAATTTTTATTCGATTACATGCAATGAGAAACATACAGAAGGAAGGATCGTGAACTAATAGAAGAAAACAAAAACCGAAAAGTTGATATCTGCTTACATTTCTTTAATTGTTATAAAAGGAAGGGTTGCATTCGTTAGACTATTACGGGAGATGAAAAATATATCTTATAGGACAGTGCTAAACGAAGAGAAGCATGGGTTGAACGAGGTTAATCACATCCACGTCTCTGGTAAAGCCGAAGATTCATTCTCAGATCTAGCTGTCGCGCGTTTGATGGGATTGGAAAGGAATCATTTATTACGACCTGCTAAAGCCCAGTGAACAATATGAAACCCAACTAATCAAACTAAATGAGGAGCTTGAGGGACAAAAGATGATATGCTAAAAAAAACGAGAAGGGAGACGAAAAGTCATTTAGCATTAGGGCAAAAAGAAAAAAGAAAACAAAAGGAGATTTCAAGACGAAGCAAGCCCAGAAATGATCTTCGACTTGGGTTAGGTTCTTCTCCCGACTGTAGATAATTCTCCAAAACTGTCACCGAACAAACCACCTCTCTTTGATTACTTTCACTTCTTCAGATCGATGCAATTATATTTACCAGAACAGCGATTCACAAAAGTTGAAGATACGCGAAAATGACTCGATAGCTATTTCGCCTCGAGCCCGCAAAGTTTTTACCGCGCGAAATACGAAAATGACCCGATAAGGTGCCAAAAGACCATGGATAATCATGGTTAATGTAATGTTTCGATTATTAAACAATACGCAGAGATTACGACTACAATTGAACACATCTGCAAAACGGTACTTGTACGACTTATAACGATTTTGTAACATTCATTAATCAAGTAATTAATTTAATTACGTATTTATTTACGTTTCATTGCATTTAAGTCAATGTACACATATACATACTTATATATATGTATATGTATATAAATGATCTTTTCATCTCAGTAATAAAACGAAATCAACTGTGCAAGTGAAATGAGCTGATTGCCTTTTTGTTGCTAATGTCCATTGAATAATTGTAGTTGTTGTTGTAGCAGCATCAGGTAAAACTTTAAAAATTATCAACATAAAAGTAACTCGTCTTAAATTCTTATTGTAGGTATAATGAGGAGTGTATTATATTCACCGAACGTTTGGAGCACATAACGGATCAATGGATCCAGTGAATACATATTTTCGAATTTGTAACGATCAAATATTTTCACCTTCGGAAAATATTAAGAATATCTATTTCTAGCTCCTGGGTCGGCTCCTCGGATCCAGGAATTCTGTACATTGTTTCTTAATTCCATCGAAATTTCAACCCCGCTTTAGTTCACATATTGCAGGATAATTTACTCGGACACTTTCGCGGTTAAATACATTTCAAATCTTAAATATTATCTGTCTTTCCGTTAAGGTCATTTAATCTAGTCTCAATAAAACATTAGTAGGCTCCTCATGTCGCTCTTCTTATCGGATGATCTCGGACAAAATTTTACCTACCAACACCAAAGAGATAAAGGACTCACTCACCCATTTTGGTTTTTTCAATCGTTGGCGTTGCCAACTTCTTCCATTCTTCGCTAGAGTTTCCCCTTAGCAATATTCAAATTATACTATAATTTACTGCTTATGAAAGTAAACACATAACAGTATTTATCGATATTATCGATATTAGTGACAGTAACCCTAATATCACCTAAAGAACTTAGAGGGGAACAGTGTGAACCAAAACGGGAGTACACTTCGCTACCCCAAAATTCGGTCCTACTATACGTAGAAATACATTACAATTCATTTATATATACTAAGGAGACCTCCTCGGATGTTTACGGTAGGAATTCAATTACCTCCCATGCTCGTGATAGGAACTTAAGCATGTTATAGTAACGGCATCCATTGAGCAAAATCTGCACTTGTCAGAAAAGTCGGTTAAGTCGATTTAGCATTTTCAATTTAATCTCTGGCTACGTGATCGTCTGCTTAAAACCTTGAAATAATTTTTTTGTCTTACTTCTATCAAGTGAAGCTTAAATAATTGGCTCTTGATTTGTCAACAGGTCTGCCTGCATAAAATGTGTAGAAAATTAATACTTTTTAGGAGAATTTTTTTATTGGCTCAAGTTGATTAGAGCTTTAAAAATATGATTTTTTAGAATACCGACAGTTACTTTGTTAATTTGCAGCATTTCGTATCAAAATATGATTTGAAATTTATATCACGATTACGATATATCGCACAATTGGTAAATAGGTTTACGTTTCACTTAGTACTAGAATGCTGCATTGCACATAAGTTAGGAAGATCCCTTCTAACTCTTCTAGGCATCATCTTTGGAATTGAGACAAGAGATAGGAATAGATTCGACTTGAGCGCTATTCTTCAATATCTTCGGCATTAGGGTGACCTTGCATCCAAAAGTGCTATTATGTCTGTATATATTAATGCGTCCTCCTAACATATCCATCGTTATTGAATCGATCCATCGTTGAAAGGCAGAAAATATATAAAAATAAATTGATAGCAAACAGTAAACAATAACAAACAATTCAGTATTACTGTAATTGTTATATAATACCAGTGTGTCGTCTGCATTTTGAGTTAATGTGAAGTTTCAATAGTGAAATGTCACTAAGGATTTACAAGAGAAAATATATGAGTTCCAAGTTTGCTCTACTGTTGTTGTTAAATGAGATGCATACACTCGCTGTACTATCTATCTATCTATACATTCCTTCAAAGTATATATGTGTGGGAATATATGTTTGCTTATTCATGTGCATTATGCTTATGCTGCGTGCTTACGTGTATGCATTACAACACCATTGTTATGCATTTCTTTTCTTCCTTTCTTCGATTGCTTATTGGCCATTTTTCGATTATTGCAAGACTAAAGCAATATAATTCCGATTATATGGAATTATTTTGTCATCTTTTTGAAAGCTTTTCAGAAGTTTTCTTCTGAATTTTTTATAACGTTAAAGTTTTTAAGCGTTTTTGTTGTTTGTTAAATAATTGAGAAAAACATGTTGCGATTAATTTTAAGAAGTAGAACAAATGACAGATATACGGGAAAAAAAACAATGACAACCTTAACTAAGTTTTTCTTAAGTTTTAAATGATGATCGAGCATTATAAGTTTGTTTTAATGATTTATTCAGAGATTAATTTTTTGAATCAATTTAAACTTGTCCGTCTGTCTGTCTGTTCTTATGTTCGAGCTGTAGATCGAAATTTTTGAGATATATATGGACGAAATTTGGCCTACTGACTTATTCTGACCTAATGACGAAAGGTTCTGAGAACGCACTTCATGCCTCATTTGAAGAGAGTTTTTATTTAGCAAAAATCTTTGGCAATTAGTATTTGATAACCAAGAATTAGCCATTGTTCAGAAGCTCCTGTTCAGAAACTCCTGTTTAGAAACTCCTGTTTAGAAACTCCTGTTT